>CM076580.1:1523530961-1523840961 GCA_034641835.2 Pinus albicaulis
TAGAGTTGATGGTTCTTGAAATGGATGACTGGTTCTGCCAATATCTTCTCCAGAAGGTTTATGGAAAAAACACTTTTTCTCTGCTCTGAAAACCAAAAGGTAAAAATGATTTGTTTTGATCTCTTTTTATAGGTTTCAATGAATAAAATAATATTTCTTTTTTAATTTTCACCTTTACGAGTCAAATTTTGAATGTTTTTCCATAATTAAAGGGCACATGATTGTAATTTTTTGAGTTTTTGTGCAGGGAACCAGTTATGTTTGAAAATAATCATTTTGACAATGAGTAGACTTTTATCACTTTTTCAGGCTCTTTAAAAAATATGAAAAGTTGAAACTTTGGGGTCCTCTTTTAAGCCCTTTTCAGACTCTCTAAACATGAAAATATTGCCGAGCACTTGACTATTCGAAATAGTTAAAGTAAATGAACAATTTTTTGTTTAGTATAATTTTACCCCTTTTCCGGACCGAACTAGACTATTTACGAAATGTATACATTGAATAAGCATGGTCAACAGAGTTCTCTCCTACATTATTTATCATTTTTCGGGTTTGAGAGACTAAATTTACGAAAAAGAACACTATAGAGTTTACTTATTTTTTTTCTTTTGACTCCCTAAAACTGAAAAACAACGAGTTAATCCTATGTTGGACTCGTTAAAGCTAAACAATGCAGGACTTGTCAATTACAATAAGACCAAACCACTCCCTCTTAGGGTTCACTAAAAATACTGAGATGGACTCGTCCGAATGATGAGCTTACACGACAAGAAAATGTTATCCTCCTTAATCTTGACAAAAATAAAGAGGTACTTGCTAGTAATGGTGGGGGCAAACGTGAGAAAAAGAATCCATTTTTTATTCTTGTTTTGAAAAACAGCATGTCACTCTTGAATACGAAACTTTGTCGCACTCGTGTCTGGGTTGGGTAATGCTTTTGTCTTACAGTTAATCAAACCTCATTGAAATTTATTAGCTAGTTTTGCGAATTATCTTTAAGTCAAATGATCCCAATCCATTTACAGTGTCGTTATGTGTTGACGAGAAAGTTAAATTTCAAATTTACCATTCATTGCAAACATTTGTCTCCATTCGCGTTAACAGTCACTGAGTTGATCCTTGCAAAAAAAACTTTAAAACTTTACCTAATGGTTTCGTCTCATAGGCTTAGAAGAAAAGAGAGATCAACGCCTTAGAAATCAACCACTTTGAGGGGGAAACTTCCTTTAAATTACATAAATTAACAATTCTTGGATGATTCAAATGAGAAAACATCCTTTCTATATATAGGCGTCCATGGGGTCACAATATAATCCTAATCGACCTAACAATAATAATGTAAGGGCACAACAATAACAATAGTGGTGTTTTATGGGGCACAATAATAACAATATGGGGACGACAAGGGTACAACAATAATAATAAGGGGGCTACACTAACAACAATAATGGACTACACTAGTAATATAGAGACCTAACAATTACAGAGACATTCACATAGAATGTAGGGGAAACCCCTGGAATATACACCCAGTCAATTGGAAAAAATAAAACTAAAAGAGTTCAACAATCAGGAACTGGGTCTTTAAAACAAGGAGAAACATCCATTGTAATACATCCTGATTTCAAATTTAATCAACCTTAGATAACTGAAAAAGATTAAGAACAACCAGAAATTTCTAAAGTAATTACAGTTGAATCTGTTACTGGTGAGTTGTTAGATATGCAATTCACTGAACCTAAAATATCTAAGCCTGAATCTGATTCCACTTCACTTGAGTCACCTTAGGATCTCATAGCCCCGACTCCTGGTCATCCTTGTTCACCTCAAGTGAAACTTCTTATCACTGAGAATATTCCTCCTGGCCTAATTAGCATTGAAGAGATATCTGATGTGGAAGAAGAGATTACACTTCCCTCTCATAAAAAATATTTAGATCTAATGTATAGTGCACAAATTTACCCTTTCATTCCTTTTAGACCGAATCCTTGGTATCATCAATTTACCAATTTTATACACATCTCTCGTTACACTCAGTCACCACGCCGCATGCCATTCTACTCTTTACCAAGAGGTAGTTACATGGATTATCAAAGCATGTCTACTGAGTCATCTATGTTTTCTTCATCACCATAAACATTTTTGTAAGGCATTCCTTCTGTTCCTGTTGGGTACCAGTCACTTTCTGGCACTTTCTCAGGACCATCTCCATTCTCTAAAACTTCTACCATGTCAACTGGTTTGTCTGAATCTGCCATCGAACCTTTGACAATGGAACACGTCTGTATGTATTTCATGAATATCCCTCAATCTAGATCACAAGGAGGCTATATAGTGGCTTGGGGGCAGCGGGCTCTCTAAGGACAATAACTTCTCCAAGGGCAGCAACCTTTTCAAGGGCAGCAACCTCTCCAAGGAAAAAACAACCTCTCTAAGGGCAACAACCTTTTCAAGGGAAACAACCTTTCCAAGGGTAATAATGTTTGCAATAGCAACCATTATTTCAAGGAGGAAAACCTTTTACTGGAGCTTATCCCCCGGTTGTAAGGAAAAATATTCCTGGTAATTATCAAAATTATGTTCCTACGCCTCAAACTGGTTATGGTCAGCCTTATGCATCACAACCTTCAATGGGAGCCCCATACCTAGGGATAAATACTATGTGGAACCCTTCATTTAATCAATAGTATTTTCAACCTACATTGAAAGTACCTTATAATAAACCTGCTCAGTCAACTAGAAAATTTGGTTTTACCCAAGTCCAATAGCCTGTTCAAGGTGAACTTCAAATTACCCTACAAGTATCTGTGCCAATATATAAGTTGGTCCGAAATACCGAAAGTACCTCTATCTAATCTAACGGAAACTGCTTCGTTAAAATCCAAGTAATAACAAAGATCCGTGAGGCTTTCAAACTCCTATTGTCACAACTCCTTCAAACTGCAAACCAACTGACACAAGCAATCATATTACTACTCATCAAACTGGACCTGCAGTTCAGTCTATTCCTCAAACCTTTGTAGGACAACCTAGTGCAACAATGGTACAAACAAGTCTACCTTTTACAGGTCAAACCTTTCAAGGACAACCATTTTTTGGTCAATCTATTCAAGGGAAACCTTTTATAGGACCAACTACTTAAGGACAACCTTCAGCAGGTCAACCTTTTCAAGGTCATTTTGTTCAAAGTCAACCATTTCAAGGGCAATTACAATATGGAAAAATGGGACAAAACACAGTTTAACAAAGCCAACCATACCTTTGCTATACATATAAAATACCAGCTCAACCTAAGTTTGGTATAATTAACCCTAGATACCTTGGAGGTATACCAATTCCAACTGCTCAAGCTATCCAAAGTTTTCCTGGATATCCTCCTCCGGGTATTGGCATTGTCCCTCAAGGTTATCAATTTACTCAGCAAGACCCTAAACAATGATTACCATTCATTGCAACTTTATATTTACTGGACTTGTCTCAGCTAAAAAATGATTCGATTTATTATCTTTCATTTTGGCCAACAATGCCTACTATGTTTCCCAGTGACATTCCAAAGTTTGAAGAAAAATCAGGAGAATACGCCTCGAATCATGTGATGATTTATCATCTGTGGTGTGCATCCAATTCTTTAATTGACGATACCATTCGTTTGAGAATTTTTCAAAGACCTTTGATCGGCTTAGCCACAAAGTGGTACATTGAGTTACCACGAGGCCCTTTCAACAATTTCAACGCTTTAGCAACAGCTTTCCTAACTCATTTTCAGTTGCTAGTCCCTTATGATAATGGCACGAAACTTTTGATGTCATTAAAACAAAGTATGTCTACATACATTTCATATCACATATACAAACAGTGACGTAGATGCTGCTTAGTCAAAGTTTTCATTCTGGATCAAATTATGGTTGAATGGTTCATCAAATCATTACTTCATAAAATTAGTGAAGATGTAGCTAAAGGAGGTATTGTAACATAAAAGCAGGTCATTTCTCAATCCTAGTATCTGGACCTTGTTTACACACAGTCCTGTACTTTGTATGAAAAAATTCCTGATTTACCATGCCCAGGTCAACTAATTGTAACTCCTTCTAGTTCTCATGCCGCAGACTGTGTAATTGGTACAATTAATATGACAAAGATTAAGAAGAAATCATATAAATCCACTTCTCCAATCATAAATCTACCAGATTCACCTAAAGGAGATCCGTCCCTAGAAACTTCTACCGTGATTCACGTCGTAGAATCCTCTAAAACCAAATCTAAATCATTTGGAAATAAGAAGAAGGGGAAGGGTAAAAATAAACAAAACACTTCCCCCAAAAATAAAGCAGAAAAAACTAAACCTTCAGACAAAAAATGGAAACCTCGTTATCCTTATCTTATTTTTGACAACGATCACTACACTAAAGAGTGCCCACATCAACCCAAGGTAACCAAATTTGTCAAAGGTTCACCCACACCCGTTGTCCTGAAAGATCATTTTCCATCACACGACAACAAAATGATCAGATATTCTTCCAATTCATTGGTGGATATCCTAATAATGTCCCAGGTCATGGTTGCGACGTGATCTCAAGACTATGGTTCTAAGAGTCCTGTAACTAGAAAAGGAACTGAATCATCCAGTCAAACTCCAGTATCAACTCCTCCGGTTTACGAACCATTACAAATTGAGAAACCTTATCCTGATCTAGTTATTAATCCGCCTGCCAAAGGTGTACTTCGAAAATCGGCTTTCAATCCACATGCGAGAGCCACTCAGAATTACAATATTGTTGAAGATTTGGCCATATCCCCTTCAGCAATGTTGCCCCTCAAAGTGCTGCAATCTTGTCCAGCTCAGAGGAAATTACTATTATCAGCTATAGGAGAAATTGATCCTTAAGACTCTAATCTCAATTTATTTGATGTAGAGAACTTTGTACCTAGATTCCCACATCAAATGGATTTTCAAATTCCAATTTTAGTCAAATCTAGGTGATTTTTTCACACAGTAATTGATGAGGGAGCATCTACGTGCATTATTTCCTTAGCTTGTTGGAAAATTCTTGGTTCTCCACCAGTACAACAGTCACCGATGATTCTTAAAGCCTTTGATGGAAGAGGTTTTTGCCAATTCATAATACTCCAGGATCTACCTATAGAGGTAGAAGGAAAAACTGTAATGCTTGAAGTCGAAGTTGTTGATGCCCCTCTTGATTACAACCTTCATCTGGGTCGAAGTTGATATTATGGTATGACCATTGTGGTTTCATCAGTCTTTCGGATGATCATGTTTCCTCATAAAAGAAAGATTGTTAGAATCGATCAGTTGCCTTACTTCGCTTCAGACCCTACCTCTATAGATAGTATCCAGCATGTCGGAAAAAACGATTATCCCTTATGAAGATGTTGGGGTAGGACTAGTTAAAGATTCTGCTCTCATGGGAACTTTCGATATACCTCCTCCTAATGTACCTCAAATTATTGCCAATATCAATATGATTACATCAAGAAAAATTCCATTTTATGACACATGGAATGTGCCTTTAGAATCTGAATTGAATTCCTATGGTGGTGAGATGCCTTTAATTCCATATGAATCCACATATGTAGCGGTACAATCGTGTTCTGACAGAGCATCAACTGATACTGATCAAATGAATGTGGTTAGTGAAGAGTCTTATTCTTTATCAAGCTCTGCCATGACATCATTTTTGGATCCTTTTCAACAAGTATTTTCAAATGATGAAGATATCCGAGAAATCTTGTCATTGGATGAATTACCATGGGGCGATCTTCATCATCGAGCTTCTTTTTTTCCTAACCTTGATAGACTCGAAAATTACTTTTCATCCATCTTTTCGATTGATTATGTCGAGGAACCTCAAAATCCTATGTCCATTCTTCATTCATATTCTGAGACAAATTTGGGAAATATTTCCACCACGATTCCTATTGACATATCGATTAAACCTGGGATAACTGAAAACATTCATATAGGCGCTTCTTGCTCGATTGAAGAGATCAATTTATACAAAGCCCAATTTAAGGAATTCCAAGACATTTTTGCTTGGTCTCATGAAGAAATGTTAGGTATTGATCCTAAGATTGTTATTCACGAAATTAAGACATACTCAAACGCTAAACCTATTAGACATAGATTATGTTGAATACATCCACGAAAATCTGCCGCAATTAAAGCTAAAGTTGAAAAACTACTTCATGCAAGATTTATTTATCCTATTCCTTTGATGGATTGGGTATCTAATATAGTTCCAATAACCAAGAAACAAGGGGTTGTCAAAGTATGTGTCGATTATAGGGATATTAACAAGGCTTTTCCTAAAGGAAATTATCCTACCCCTTACATCAATCGAATTTTTTATGATTGTGCTGGAAACGAAATATTTTTGTTTATGGATGGATTTTCTGGTTGCAATTAAATAAACATACTCCCTGCCGATCAACCTAAAACAACATTTATATGTCCATGGGGAGCATTTTCATATTGTAAATTACCATTTGTACTTAAAAATGTTGGCGCAACATTTCAAATAGCTATGTCTTACACATTTCATGATATCAAACACATTGTACAACCCTGCTTGGATGACTTACCTGCTCATTCTTTACGCAGACAAGATCATCCTACACATTTACATGCCATATTTATGAGATGAATGCATTACAAAATTCATTTGAATCCGCACAAATGTGTATTTTATGTACAATCAGGATGCTTACTTGGGTTCATTGTTTCAAAATAGGGCATTCGTGTCGACTCATTGAAGGTTGATGCCATTGTTAATTTACCTCCTCCTTCCACTCTTTTCCAACTCCAGAGTTTGCAGGGGAAAGCAAAATTTCTGCGTCATTTTATCCCGAACTATGCGGAGTTAACTAAAGGTTTCACTTGGTTATTAAAACATGATGTTCCATTCATCTGGGACAAGCTTGCCAATAAAGCTTTTGATGCACTCAAACACATGTTGACCCATGCACCGTTGTTGCGTCCCCCTAATTATCACCGAGATTACTTTTTCTATTTAGCTGCGTTTGATTCCATGATTGGAATGGTTTTAGTTCAAGATGATGGCTCTAATAATGAACATATGATTTATTACTAAGTCAAAATCTCACCCCGACAGAGTTCAAGTATTCGCATGTGGATAAATTGGCCTTGGGAGTTTTTCAAGCTATCCAACGATTTCGTCATTATAGATTGTTATGTAAAACCACATTGATATATAATTGCAACTCGATGGTGTACCCTTTGACGAAACAATTGCTCAGGGGAAAATACTCCTAATGGATCATTATCCTACAAGAGTTTGATTTTGAGTTTGAAAAATCCAAGTCTAAGAAAACACTGGTTTTTGCTAAACGTATGTGTGATTTTCCTTATACTGAATCTGAAACAGTGGCATAGGACCATCTCGCTGACAAATCTCTATTTCTAATCAGTACATCTGGATCCTTGGTACAGAGATATCATTATATATCTTCAAACCAAAACATTTCGACCAGAACTTTCATGATATGATCGACGTAGAATACGATACCAATCTCAACAATACAATATTGTTGGCAACACTCTTTATCGTCGTGGTGCTGATTCTATTTTTCGACATTGTATAACTTGTTATTGCCTAAATCTACCTCAGGCTGAAAGAAGGCAGAATTCAGGGTAACATCAAACCACGCTCAGTCTGGTAGCTAGCCCTACCAGATCAGGAGAGGGCTCTCTCCGGGCCAATCTCAGCAAAAGATAATCCAAGGGGCTTGAGATGACTTGAAATGAATGCTAATTTTAGGCTAGGTATGTAAGTGCAAGGATTTGATTTTATTTTTAGAAATTTTGTTGGAAACAATGGGAAAGGCAATTTTGGGTTCAGGGATGAAGGCCAGTTCTGCAGAATTCCGATTGGGGCAGGATAAGTAAAGGTTTTGATGCCTTGATTTGAAAGGATGGATGGTTTAGACTAGTGTGAAGCTGAAAAGGGAAAGAGGGTATCAAGAATCCTTTTCAAACTGAGGAAAACATTGAAAATTAAACAAAACTAAAAGGCAGAGCATAGCAAGCTAATGAATTCTACCTTTGTCACTCATTTGTTTAATTTCAGAAGCAAAAGAGAAGGGAAATGGCACACATAAATATCAGTGAACTTAAAAATTACATAGAGAAGAAACACCATCAAAACATAGAGCCACAAGGATCCCAAAAAATGCTGCAAACCCTGGTCTTTCCTTTGCCAAAAATGCAGAAATCAGATGTACAATGAAGTCCTCTACAATCCCAAGTGTCCAACCATGAAAATGACTTAGAAAATACATGATATAGACAAGCTAAACCGATTCCCTTGCCTCTAGGGGTCGAGCTCATCATTATTGGAGCTGTTTCAACCATATCTAAGCTAGGAACTGAAAAATAGGCAATGAAACAACTTGCCTCTATATGCTAGGAAACTGATTCATTCATTTAATTTTCACTTTTTTGTGAATGAATCAACTAAAACAAGTAAATATGTGCAAAAATTACATCCAAGTTATCAAATTACATCAAGATAATCCAAGAGTTACATGAAAAAGTCAAACTGGTTCAAACTAGGTGAATTTCTGAGCTATGGAGTGAAAAATAGGCCAAATTCCTCTATGCGCCGCGCCCAAAATCTGTACGCGTAGTACAACTTTAGAGCTGATTTTGAGGCACTTCCCAAATTCCAAAGTGAGCTCATGATAGCTCGTTGGAAAGCCCTGCCTGTCTAATTTCCAACCCAAGTGGAATTTCTTAATTTGGATGTCATTTTACCCTTTAAAACTTGAATCTCCCAGCACTGCTTCCTGTGGGTGCAAAAAGTGGCAGAAAGGTGGTTTTTATGATGTTTTTGACCTCTTAGGCAACCCATAACTTGATGACATCCTTAGGCCATTCCTGAGCATGCATAAATTTTCATAAAAAATCCAAAAATATAAATATTTCCTCCGGAAGAGCTCCCAATCGTAAGCGCGCGCCAAGTGGTGCTACGCGTTGGGCGGAAAAACCTGTTTTGTGACCAAAAATTTCAAAATTGACAAAAATTTTCCCAAATTCCTTGAAATTTGGGATGTAGGTCCCCCATAAAGTGCCATGCTCAGCCAAAGAATCTTCGGCCAAGATACGGAGTCTATCTTCTCCTTTTACGACGTTTCAATGCCCTCCTTAGCCTCGCTTTTAGGATCTTGATCCTCGCTTTGCAAACATGTGTGCATGCCCAATAATGGTTTTTCATGTGTCTGAGCATATCCTTTTCCTTGTTTTCTTTTTCCAAAAACTTCTCAAGATGAATGTTGACCCTCGTAAGCCAAATCTCCCGCTCAAAGGGTCTCATGTCGCCTTGTCTTTTTTGGGCCAATTCCCCGTCTTCACGGATTTTCTGCAACTCTATGACTGTATGCTGATCTTCTAATTGTTTATTCCACTGCTCCAAGTAACTGATAACTGACTTGGCCCTTCGAAACTTGAAGGATAAGGTATTTATCTCCGATTTCTGCTCCTGCACAATTTCTTTAAGCTTTGAGTTAGGAGAACTCAAATCATCATCGATAAGTATAAAAGCAGTGTCTTGGCCTCCTGAAGGCCCTTCATCGTGCATAGGCTTCTTGCCTTTGTCTTGAACCTATACCTATGCTGATGTTGAAGGTGAGACCCCTTCCACGCAAGGTGGAGATAGTACTCGCTGAGCTGCTGATGACGGTGGCGAGACCCCTTCCACCCCAGGTGGAGATAGTACTCGTCGGGCTGCTGCAAACAAAAATCTCGTGCCTCTCTGATAAGTAACACATGCCGACACACTAGTAGCCTCTGCCTCCTGACCTCCATACTGATGTGATGGCTCACCTTCTTCATGGAAAACTGCTGGAGGAACTGCAAAGAAATCACGGGAAATGAAGTCTTCCCATGTGATACCCTACAAACCAAGCTGATGTACAACAATGATCTTGATGAGCGCATAATGATATATGCTGTTATGTTGCTGTTCAAGAGTCTTCTTCTGCATAAGAGTAGTCATCCTCTCGATGTTTCGGCACATGAAATATGGAATGTTCATCATTCTCACTCTCATGAAATGCATCAATAACCGGATGTGGTATGCATAAAGGCGTGAGAAGCAGCCCTCACAACTGAAGTATCTGATAATGAGTCTCATCAATGGCGCATAGGATTCCTTCAGAAACCAGAATGGGAATACCCTGCTGAGCTGCCTCAAATAGCCAGGCCTGATGTATGGTTCATAATGCTCTCGGTCCAGCTGCTGTCTCTTGTTCCACTCTTCACCCACATTCGGTATTCCTGTTGCCTGAGAAATGGTTTCTGGTGTCAAGGTGAAGTTTACTCCAGCAAGAGTAACATGACCATCACGCAAATGTAAAACAAACAATCGGGCTAACTCCTGATGATGTTGAATCTGAGAAATCATCTCACAATACTGAAAGCATGATTTTTGCTGAAAGCATGATATGGCAAATGGGCAGGCCTGCAGTTCAGTGAGTGAGGTGGGCTCTTCTCTGACATGTTTGCCACCCTTACGAGGCTTTCTCGGTGCATGTAGTTCTGTGGTAGAATCACTGTCTTGCTCATATGATGACTCAGTGTCCGTCATGGTGTTTGCAAGTCTATGACAAGTGTATGTTTGGTTGGTTGAAAATGATAAATGAAGACTTGGTGTCTTTGCCTCCAAGTGCCAAATGTGTGCCAAAGGGAAATGAGGGACTGTGGTAAAATAGGGACAGTGAGTATAGTAGACTGTGGGAAATAGTACAGTGGTAAAAATATGGTTCAGTCAAGTGAAGCTAAAGTGTAATAACAATCACTTGACTGTGTTAGGAATCTGTGGTTTAGGGATTTTTTGCAAATGATATGGGAGATGGTAGGGTTTAGGGATAAGAAAAAAAAATGGGAACAAATGATATGAGGATTATAAGGGAATAGGAGAGGGACTATGAATGATAGTGTGACATTTATGAGAAAGGGAACCACAAGGGGAGAATGGGTTTTGAAATACTTGGCACAAAAATCACACTTTTAAACCACCAATTTCAAAACCCAAAGGAGCAGATTTTGATATGAATATAGGGTTTATATTTTCAAACTCCAAACTTTCAAATATTCCCTCCAAACAACACCCAACACAAGCTAAAATCAATGGCAAGAGCTCTCAAACTTACTTGGAGCAAAAGATATGAGCTGTTTTGGAAATTTGATGAAGAAGTGATGAGAAATTTCGCTTGGAGGCTCTGTGCGCCGCGACTGGTGTATGCGTTGTGACCTCCTCCCAACGCGTCGCGCAAGCAAACTCACAGACAGTCCGCCTCTAAAAACTCTGTTTTCGCATCCTCCAAACTTGACTTGGCTTCACTGATATTTCTTACATGCAAATGAATTGTGAATGTGGAAAATATCTTATAGAACCATGGATTTTGATTTTTTGTTTTGAAATAACCCACTTTGTAAAGTTGTAGAACTTTGGCACTTTGACATTTTAATACAAACTCTGTTTTGGTTTCCATTTTGAATTTTTGATTTGAATGATGAATCTTTTGTCAATTTTTGTAGGGATGATTGGCATTAGATTTCGGCAAAGGATGACCAGGACTGTGCCTGAAGTTCTTCATGACTGAAAACTTTAAAAATTACATATTTATTACAAACAATAAATTTGACGATTTCTTCTTCAAAACAGAGTTTTGAAGAAGAATCATTCTCAAGCATTATTGATGATGAAAATTTTGAAATAGAAACTTACTTTGAACCTCTCTCTGGCCTGCTGGCATTATTGGACACTTTTGAAGACAAAATTTGCGAAATCCTAGACCTAATGACTGAAATGACTCTTTGGCAAACCTGACTATAAATGACTTTAAAATTGACTTTGATGATCAGACACGAACCAACAGGTACAAGACATATGGGGTATGAGTGAAAAGCCTCCTACCGTCAGATGATCGATGCCCCTAGTAGAATGCAACTGAGTGAACTGAGTGAGACACCTAAAATTAAATGCAAAAAGAGAAATTTTGATCTCTGACGGAGGGCTACAAAGACCGACTCTAACATAACTCACGAAGAAGCTGAAAGGGTCTTAAATGACTGCCATTCTAGAGCGTGTGGTGGTCAAATGTCTGAGTTTTCCACAACCCAAAAGATATTGTGTGCTAGCTATTTCTAGCTGTCACTATTCAAAGACTATATTCTCGCGGTTAGAAAATGCCACAATTGACATATTTTTGATCGAAATATGCGTGCACCTCCAAATCCTCTTCACCCAATCATTGTTGTCGGTCTTTTTTCCAAATGGGGTATCGATTTCGTCACATGTAACCCTCACTCAACCGGGGGGCATGGGTATACTATTATCGCCGTAGATTACTTTACCAAATGGGCCGAGGCGATGCCTACATTCGTGGTTGATGGAAAAACTGCATCAATTTTCATACTCAATCACGTGATTGCTAGGTTTGGTGTGCCTCAAGCTATCATTATGGACCATGGTAGCCACTTTTGAAACATTATGTTGACCGAAATTTTCGCTCAACTTGGCCTACACAGCGATAATTCTACACCATAATACCCACAGGCCAATGGCCAAGTTGAGACTATCAACAAGGTTTTAACCAACATGATTAAACAAAATGTCGGAACTCATAAAACAAATTGGAATACCACGCATTTTTTATGCATTATGGGCATACCGTACCTCTACAAAAACATCCACAGGGTTCACTCCTTTTTAGCTCGTTTACGGTTTGGAAGTTATGTTACCCATTGAATGTGAAATCTTGTCACTCAAATTAGCCATAAAATTGTTACTAGCTACCTCTGAAGAGGAAAAATGCTTCTTATACCTAGCACAGTTAAATGAGGCTCATTGCACTGTTGAATTAGATGCCGAAGCTCATAAAAATGTGTTAAGGATCATTATGATCAAAGTGTTAACCCTCGTATCAACTCGAAAGGTGACCTAGTTTTAGTATATGATCAAACTCATGAAAAATTAGGTGCTAGTAAATTCGAACCAATGTGGAATGGCCCTTATATATTTAAGTGTGTGCTTGCAAAAGGAGCTTATGAGTTAATTTATTATGATAGTGTCTCTTTAGATAAACCCATAAATGGCCTTTATCTCAATAGATATTATGAATGATTCTTTGTGTAAAGATCCTCTTTGTACATTAGTGACATTTTAGAACACTGTGCCTTAGATTAGTTATTTTGCTTGACGATTTTTCGCTACTTTTGCTGCTTATCTTCATTACTGTTGATACTATAGATGTCGATGTTCCTTAAGACTTACATTGGTTTTGATGACGGTGCCAATCGTAGTACACAGAACATTTCTTCCGCTGTTTGGGTCATCTACTCGCCCACCGATGAGTTAGTCTCTATTCATGGGATTTGCCTCGGTAAAACAATGAACAATATTTTATAACATAGCACAGTCATTGGTACAATGACATTCAACGTTTGATTGTTAGGTTAGTTTCACAACTCATTGTATTACATTTAAACAATGTTTATGTTAACAGAAATCCATCTTTGATAAGAATGTTTTTTAAGGGTTCGTCTCTTGGAAAGACAGTTTGATTACATTGAATATCAACACATTTCAAGAAATTTAAACACATTGGTTGATGCATTAGCTAACCAAGTTTTAAATAGACATCCGCAACATTAAAATTAAAACAAAATAATATTTGATCCATATTGAACAAGATACTCACAGATCAAAAGTAGTGATATCATTATGGCAAAATAGTTGTGTGCCAAAAAATATTGCATCGTCTGTGATCATAGGTTTCAAAAACCTTATGATCTAAAGATATTGATACAAAAAACAAAATGTCAATCTAGATTGATCATCAACTATCCATGATGATGATCATGGTAGCATACTATGGCATGTGCCACCCTGCGTAGATATCTCCTGAATGGGCCTGGAACTCTAGTCACATCTCTCTGGAGCCTAAGAGGAATATCATTCGTCGCTGTCTTTTGGATGTCAATATTCAACCTCTCTAGGTTGTGCTCTAGCTCTGCAAGGGCCTTTGCTGCATCATCCTGTGGTGGGAATGATGCTATAGGATGCGCATCTCGCCTGTCAAAGTGACAAACCATTGTTGGTCGTGTTGGGCCAACATCTGCATTTTAATATTTTTCTAAAAATGAGATATTTTACCTGATGCATCCCACTGTGTTCCCGGTGGGAGTGATGTGTCAAGACCACCCCAGAAATCTATCCTTGCGTAAGGAAAATCCCCAATCATGAATATTTGGCTCCTGAGCCATATAAAGGACTGAGGGGTATATTGAACGATAGGACCACCATCGCCACCATGGTGAGCCATTAATGACACCCATCGCAACATACGTGGTTCCTTAGGTCTCGTCGGATCCACTGGTGACTCCTGAGGTGCTAGGAGTGGAATCCTCTCCAAAGCAAAAGACATAAGAATGGCTTCATAACCAAAGCTTTTCAACTTCCCATTATTTTCTCTCGTAAGTTGGTCTTTCATGTTGACCAACACTCCTTCACACCAGTTGAAAATTGTTCCCCTGGAACATCAAATGTAGTCTACATTTGTGCTTTGGTAGCCACATGTGGAGCTTCACTACCACACAACCTGGTAACTGTAAATGCAATGATATTTAGCTCTAGTTGCACAATGGTTTTGATATCAACGCGACCATCCTTCACCTCTGAATCTTGGCTACAATATTGTGCCATATAAGATGCAGTAGGAAGTCCTCCTGGTCGTGACCCATTCAAAGAGATGTCTCTCCCTCTGCAGGGTAATCCAGTGAGGAAATAAATATCCTCTAGCTCGATCACAAGCGTGTGATCCCCAATGATGAATCATTGCTCTTGAACATCCCACGCATTGACCAGCTAGGTCATAAGTTCCACATGTTCCTTCATTCCTTGAAATTCCCAGAATTTATACAAACCACAATTCTTTATCATGTGAAGTGTTGTTGGGTCATCCATGGCTTCGTTATCATGCAACTCATGCTCCCTTTCTCTCCATTCCAACATGATTGCTAGCCTGCAAACAATAAATGAGGAACATTAGAAATTATTAGAGAGAATTTGAGCCATTTTTTATGGATATAATTGTGATTTTGAAAACCCCACGGCACTTGCTGGTGTGTTTTTTTGCACGGGATATGCATAAAAACCACAATAGTCCGATGATTTTTTCTATTAAAAAATCATTGGGGTGTGCGAGTTTCGCCATGAAAACATGCATGCCCTCGAGGGTGTATTTCAAAACCCTTTTTCCCCCTAAAAAATGACCGAAAAGATTAAAATGAAAACTGAAAAGATGAAAAGCAAGATAATGATGAGGTGGAATACCTATAGTTGACGGTTCTTGAAATCGCTGACCGGTTCTGCCAATATCTTCTCCATAAGGTTTATGGAAAAAACACTTTTTCTCTGCTCTGAAAACCAAAAGGTAAGAATGATTTGTTTTGATCTCTTTTTATAGGTTTCAATGAATGAAATAATATTACTTTTTTCATTTTCACCTTTAGGAGTCAAATTTTGAATGTTTTTCCATAATTAAAGGGCACATGATTGTAATTTTTTGATTTTTGTGCAGGGAACCGGTTATGTTTGAAAATAATCATTTTGACAATGAGTAGACATTTATCACTTTTTTGGGATCTTTAAAAAATTTGAAAAGGCGAAACTTCAAGGTCCTCTTTTAAGCCCTTTTCAAACTCTCTAAACATGAAAATATCACCGAGCACTTGACTATTCGAACTCGTTAAATTAAATGAACGATTGTTTGTTTAGTATATTTTTACCCCTTTTCCAGATCGAACTAGAGTATTTACAAAATGTATACATTGAATAAGCATGGTCAACAGAGTTCTCTCCTACATTATATATCATTTTTTGGGTTTGAGAGCCTAAATTTACGAAAAAGAACACTATAGAGTTTACTTATTTTTTTCTTTTGACTCCCTAAAACTGAAAAACACCGAGTTAATCCTATGTTGGACTCATTAAAACTAAACAATGCAGGACTTGTCTGGGTTGGGTAATGCTTTTGTCTTACAGTTAATCAAACCTCATTGAAATTCATTAGCTAGTTTTGGGTATTATTTATAAGTCGAATGATGCCAAGCCATTTATAGTGTCGTTATGTGTTGACGAGAAAGTTCAATTTCAAATTTACCATTCATTGCAAACATTTTTCCCCATTCACGTTAACAGTCCCTAAGTTAATCCTTGCAAAAAAATCTTTAAAAATTTACCTAATGGTTTTGTGTCATAGGCTTAGAAGAAAAGAGAGATCAACGCCTTAGAAATCAACCACTTCGAGGGGGAAACCTCCTTTACATTACATAAATTAACAATTCTTGGATGATTCAAATGAGAAAACCTCCTTTCTATATATAGGAGTCCATGGGGTCACAATATAATCCTAACCGACCTAACAATAATAATGTAAGGGCACAACAATAACAATAGTGGTGTTTTATGGGGCACAATAATAACAATATGGGGACGACAAGGGTACAACAATAATAACAAGGGGGCTACACTAACAACAATAACGGACTACACTAGTAATGTAGGGAACTAACAATTATAGAGACATTCACATAGAATGCAGGGGAAACCCCCTGAATATACACCCAGTCAATTGGAAAAAAATAAAAACTAAAAGAGTTCAACAATCAGGAACTGGGTCTACTAAACAAGGAGAAACATCCATTGTAATACATCCTGATTTCAAATTTAATCAACCTTAGATAACTGAAAAAGATTAAGAACAACCAGAAATTTATGAAGTAATTACAGTTGAATCTATTACTGGTGAGTTGTTAGATATGCAATTCACTGAACCTAAAATATCTATGCCTGAATCTGATTCCACTTCGCTTGAGTCACCTTAGGATCTCATAGCCTCGAATCTTGGTCATACTTGTTCACCTCAAGCGAAACTTCTTATCACTGACAATATTCCTCCAGGCCTAATTAACATTGAAGAGATAACTGATGTGGAAGAAGAGCTTACACTCCCCTCTCGTAAAAAATATTTAGATCTAATGTATAGTGAACAAATTTACCCTTTCATTCCTTTTAGACTGAATCCTTGGTATCATCAATTTACCAATTTTATACACATCTCTCGTTACACTCAGTCACCACGTCGCATGCCATTCTACTCTTTACCAAGAGGTAGTTACATGGCTTATCAAAGCATGTATATTGAGTCATCTATGTTTTCTTCATCACCATAAACATTTTTGTATGGCGGTCCTTCTGTTCCTGTTGGGTGCCAGTCGCTTTCTGGCACTTTCTCAGGACCATCTCCATTCTCTAAAACTTCTACCATGTTAACTGGTTTGTATGAATCTGCCACCGAACATTTGAAAACGGAACACGTCTGTATGTATTTCATGAATATCCCTCAATCTAGATCACAAGGAGGCTATATAGCGGCTGGGGGGCAGCGAGCTCTCCAAGGACAATAACTTCTCCAAGGGCAGCAACCTCTCCAAGGAAAAAAACCTCTCCAAGGGAAACAGCCTTTTCAAGGGAAACAACCTTTCCAAGGGCAACAATGTTTTCAATAGCAACCATTGTTTCAAGGAGTGAAACCTTTTACTGTAGCTTATCCCCCGGTTGTAAGGAAAAATATTCCTGGTAATTATCAAAATTATGTCCCGATCCCTCAAAATGGTTATGGTCAACCTTATGCATCTCAACCTTCGATGTGAAATCGTTACCCAGGGATACATACTATGTGAAATCCTTTGTTTAATCAATATTATTTGCAATCTACATTGCAAGTGCCTTATAATCAACTTGCTCAACTAGTTGGACAATTTGGTTTTACCCAAGTCCAACAACCTATTCAGGGTGTGCTTCAAATTACCCCATAGGTATATGTGCCAAGTAGTTAGCAAGTTGGTCTGAGTACTCCGAGTACTCCTATCTAATCTTCTGTGAAAACTTCTGTTCAGCAACCAAGTACACGTATCCAGGGAGTTTCTCAAACCTCTATTGTCACAACCCTTCAAACTACAAAACCAACTGTTACACAAGCAATTCCTCATATTACTACTCATCAAACTAGACCTGGAGTTCAGTCTATTCCTAAAATCTTTGTAGGACAACCTAGTGCAACAATGGTACAAACAATTCTACCTTTTACAGGTCAAACCTTTCAAGGACAACCATTTTTTGGTCAATCTATTCAAGGGAAACCTTTTATAGGACCAACTGCTCAAGGACAACCTTCAGCAGGTCAACCTTTTCAAGGTCATTTTGTTCAAAGTCAACCATTTCAAGGGCAATTACAATATGGAAAAATGGAACAAAATACAGTCTAACAGAGCCAACCATACCTTGGTTATACATATAAAATACCAGCTCAACTTAAGTTTGGTATAATTAACCCTAGATACCCTGGAGGTATACCAATTCCAACTGCTCAAGCTATCCAAATTTTTCCTCGATATCCTCCTCCGAGTACTGGCATTGTCCCTCAAGGTTATCAGTTTACTCAGCAAGACCCTAAACAACAATTACCATTCATTTCAACTTTATATTTACTGGACTTATCTCAGCTAACAAATGATTCGATTTATTATCTTTCGTTTTGGCCAACAATGCCTACTAAGTTTCCTAGTGACATTCCAAAGTTTGAAGAAAAATCAGGAGAATATGCCTCGAATCATGTGATGACTTATCATCTGTGGTGTGCATCCAATTCTTTAATCGATGATACCATTCATTTGAGACTTTTTCAAAGACCTTTGATTGGCTTAGCCGCAAAGTGGTACATTGAGTTACCACAAGGCCCTTTCAGCAATTTCAACGCTTTAGCAACAACTTTCCTAGCTCATTTTCAGTTGCTAGTCCCTTATGATAATGGCACGAAACTTTTGACTTCGTTAAAAAAAAGTATGTCTACATACATTTCATATCACATATACAAATGGCGACGTAGATTCTGCTTAGTCAAAGTTTTCATTCTAGATCAAATTCTGGTTGAATGGTTCATCAAATCATTACTTCCTAAAATTAGTGAAGATGTAGCTAAAGGAGGCGTTGTAACATAAGAGCAGGTCATTGCTCAATCCTAGTATCTGGACCTTGTTTACACACAGTCCTGTACTTTGTATGAAAAAATTCCTGATTTACCATGCCCAGGTCAACTAATTGCAACTCCTTCTAGTTCTCATGCCGCAGACTGTGTAATTGGTACAATTAATATGACAAAGAGTAAGAAGAAATCATCTAAATCCACTTCTCCAATCATAACTCTACTAGATTCACCTAAAGGAGATCCTTCCCTAGAAACTTCTACCGTGATTCATGTCGTAGAATCCTCTACAACCAAAGCTAAATCATCTAGAAATAAGAAGAAGGGGAAGGGTAAAAATAAATAAAACACTTCACCCAAAAATAAAGCAGAAAAAACTAAACCTTCAAACAAAAAATGGAACCTCGGTATCCTAATCTTATTTTTGACGAGGATCACTACACTAAAGAGTGCCCACAGTAGGCCAAGGTAACCAAATTTGTCAAAGGTTCACCCACACCCGTTGTCCCAAAAGATCATTTTCCATCACAAGACAACAAAATGATCAGATATTCTTCCAATTCATTGGCAAATATCCTAATAATGTCCGAGGTCATGGTTGCGACGCGATCTCAAGACTATGGATCTAAGAGTCCTGTAGCTAGAAAAGGAATTGAATCATCCAGTCAAACTCTAGTATCAACTCCTCCGGTTTACGAACCATTACAAATTGAGAAACCTTATCCTGATATAGTTATTAAACCACCTGCCAAAGGTGTACTTCGAAAATCGGCTTTCAATACACATGCGAGAGCCACTCAGGATTACAATATTGTTGAAGATTTGGCCATATCCCCTTCAGCAATGTCGCCCCTCAAAGTGCTGCAATCTTGTCTAGCTCAGAGGAAATTACTATTATAAGCTATAGGAGAAATTGATCCTTAAGACTCTAAGCTAAATTTCTTTGATGTAGAGAAATTTGTACCTAGATTCCTGCATCAAATGGATTTTCAAATTCCAATTTTAGTCAAATCTAGGTGAGTTTTTCACACAGTAATTGATGAGGGAGCATCTATGTGCATTATTTCCTTAGCTTGTTGGAAAATTCTTGGTTCTCCACCAATACAACAATCACCAATGATTCTTAAAGCCTTTGATGGAGAGGTTTTTTCCAATTCATAATACTCCAGGATCTACCTATAGAGGTAGAAGGAAAAACTATAACACTTGAAGTCGAAGTTGTTGATGCCCCTCTTGATTACAACCTTCATCTGGGTCGAAGTTTATATTATGGTATGACCGTTGTGGTTTCATCAGTCTTTCGGATGATCATGTTTCCTCATAAAAGAAAGATTGTTAAAGTCGATCAGTTGCCTTACTTCGCTTCAGACCCTACCTCTACAGATAGTATCCAGCATTTCGGAAAAATGATTATCCCTTATGAAGATGTTGGGGTAGGACTAGTTAAAGATTCCGCTCTCATGGGAACTTTCGATATACCTCCTCCTAACGTACCTCGAATTATTTCCAATATCAATATGATTACATTAAGCAAAATTCCATTTTATGACACATGGAATGTGCCTTTAGAATCTGAATTGAATTCCTATGGTGGTGAGATGCCTTTAATTCCATATGAATCCACATATGTAGCGGTACAATCGTGTTCTGACAGAGCATCAAATAATACTAATCAAATGAATGTGGTCAGTGAAGAGTCTTATTCTTTATCAAGCTCTTCCATGACATCATTTTTGGATCCTTTTCAACAAGTATTTTCAACTGATGAAGATATCAAAGAAATCATGTCATTGGATGAATTACCATGGGGCGATCTTCATCATCGATCTTCTTTTTTCCCTGACCTTGATAGACTCGAAAATGACTTTTCATCCATCTTTTCGATTGATTATGTCGAGGAACCTCAAAATCCTATGTCCATTATTCATTCATATTTTGAGACAAATTTGGGAAATATTTCCACCACGATTCCTATAGACATATCGATTAAACCTGGGATAAATGAAAACATTCATATAGGCGCTTCTTGCTCGATTGAAGAGATCAATTTATACAAAGCCCTATTTCAGGAATTCCAAGACATTTTTGCCTGGTCTCATGAAGAAATGTTAGGTATTGATCTTAAGATTGTTATTCATGAAATTAAGACATACCCGAACGCTAAACCTATTAGACATAGATTATGTCCAATACATCCGCGAAAAGATGCCGCAATTAAAGCTAAAGTTGAAAAACTACTTCGTGCAAGATTTGTTTATCCTATTCCTTTGACGGATTGGGTATCTAATATAGTTCCAATAACCAATAAACAAGGGACTGTCAAAGTATGTGTCGATTATAGGGATATTAACAAGTCTTGAAACAGTGGCATAGACCATCTCGCTGACAAATCTCTATTTCTAATCAGTACATCTAGATCCTTGGTATGGAGATATCATTATATATCTTCAAACCAAAACCTTTCGATCAGAACTTTCATGATCTGATCGACATAGAATATGATACCAATCTCAACAATACAATATTGTTGGCAACACTCTTTATCGTCGTGGTGCCGATTCTATTTTTTGACATTTTATAACTCACGAAGAAGCTGAAAGGGTCTTAAATGACTGCCATTCTAGAGCGTGTGGTGGTCATATGTCTGGGTTTTCCACAACCCAAAAGATATTGTGCGCTAGCTATTTCTGGCCGTCACTATTCAAACATTGTATTCTCGCAGTTAGAAAATGCCACAATTGACATATTTTTGATCGAAAGATGCGTGCACCTCCAAATCCTCTTCACCCAATCATTTTTGTCGGTCTTTTCGCTAAATGGGGTTTCGATTTTGGCACGTGCCACCCTGCGTAGATATCTCCTGAATGGGCCAGGAACCCCAATCACATCTCTCTGGAGCCTGAGAGGAATATCATTCGTCCCTGTCTTTTGGATGTCAATAGTCAACCTCTCTAGGTTGTGCTCTAGCTCTGCAAGGACCTCTGCTGCATCGGTCTGTGGTGGGCATGCTGTTATAGGATGCGCATCTCGCCTGTCAAAATGACGAAACATTGTTGGTCGTGTTGGGCCAACATCTGCATTTTAATATTTTTCTCAATATTGGACGATAAAAAATCAAATAAAAATTAGATAACACAAAAAATTCAAAATGAGAACTTTTACCTGATGCATCCCACTGTGTTCCTGGAGGGAGTGATGTGTCAGGACCACCCCAAAAATCTACCCTTGTGTAAGGAAAATCCCCAATCATGAATATTTGGCTCCTGAGCCATATAAAGGACTGAGGGGTATATCAAATGATAGGACCACCATCGCCACCATGGTGAGCCATTAATGACACCCATCGCAACATACGTGGTTCCTTAGGTCTCATCGGATCCACTGGTGACTCCTGAGGTGCTAGGAGTGGAATCCTCTCCAAAGCGAAAGACATAAGAATGGCTCCATAAACGAAGCTTTTCAACTTCCCATTATTTTCTCTCGTAAGTTGGCCTTTCATGTTGACCAACACTCCTTCACACCAGTTGAAAATTGTTCCCCTGGAACATCAAATTTAGTCTATATTTGTGCTTTGGTAGCCACATGTGGAGCTTCACTGCCACACAACCTGGTAACTGTAAATGCAATGATATTTAGCTCTAGTTGCACAATGGTTTTGATATCAACGCGACCATCCTTCAGCTCTGAATCTTGCTACAATATTGTGCCATATAAGATGCAGTAGGCAGTCCTCCTGGTTGTGACCCAAACAAAACAGATGTCTCTCCCTCTGTAGGGTAATCCAGTGAGGAAATAAATATCCTCTGGCTTGATCACAAGCGTGTGATCCCCAATGATGAAACGTTGCTCCTGAACATCCCACGCATTGACCAGCCAGGTCATAAGTTCCACATGTTCCTTCGTTCCTTGAATTTCCTAGAATTTATACAAACCACAATTATTTAGCATGTGAAGTGTTGTTGGGTCATCCATGGCTTCGTTATCATGCAACTCATGCTCCCTTTCTCTCCATTCCAACATGATTGCTAGCCTGCAAACAATCAATGAGGAACATTATAAATTATTAGAGAGAATTTGAGCCATTTTTTATGGATATAATTGTGATTTTGAAAACCCCACTGCACTTTCTAGTGTGTTTTTGTACACGAGATATGCATAAAAACCACAATAGTCCGACAATTTTTTCTGTTAAAAAATCATCGGGGTGTGTGGGTTTCGCCACGAAAACATGCACACCCCCGAGGGCGTATTTCAAAACCCTGTTTCCCCCTAAAAAATGACCGAAAAGATTAAAATGAAAACTGAAAAGATGAAAAGCAAGATAATGATGAGGTGGAATACCTAGAGTTGACGGTTCTTGAAATGGTTGAGTGGTTCTGCCAATATCTTCTCTAGAAGGTTTATGGAAAAAACACTTTTTCTCTGCTCTAAAACCCAAAAGGTAAAAATAATTTGTTTTGATCTCTTTTTATAGGTTTCAATGAATAAAATAATATTAATTTTTTCATTTTCACCTTTAGGAGTCAAATTTTGAATGTTTTTCCATAATTAAAGGGCACATGATTGTAATTTTTTGAGTTTTTGTGCAGGGAACCGTTTATGTTTGAAAATAATCATTTTGACAATGAGTAGACTTTTATCACTTTTTCGGGCTCTTTAAAAAATATGAAAAGGTGAAACTTCGGGGTCCTCTTTTAAGCCCTTTTCAGACTCTCTAAACATGAAAATATCACCGAGCACTTGACTATTCGAACTTGTTAAAGCAAATGAACATTCGTTTGTTTAGTATAATTTTACCCCTTTTCCGGACTGAACTAGACTATTTACAAAATGTATACATTGAATAAGCATGGCCAATAGAGTTCTCTCCTACATTATTTATTGTTTTTTGGGTTTGAGAGACTAAATTTACGAAAAAGAACACTATAGAGTTTACTTTTTTTTTTCTTTTGACTCCCTAAAACTGAAAAACACCGAGTTAATACTATGTCGGACTCGTTAAAACTAAACAATGTAGGACTTGTCAATTACAGTAAGACCGGACCACTCCTTCTTAGGGTTCACTAAAAATACTGAGATGGGCTCGTCCGAAGGATGAGCTTACATGACAAGAAAATGTTATCCTCCTCAAGCTTGACAAAAATAAAGAGGTACTTGCCAGTAATGGTGGGGGAAAACGTGAGAAAAAGAATCCATTTTTTATTCTTGTTTTGAAAAACAGCATGTCACTCTTGAATACGAAACTTTGTCGCACTCATGTCTGGGTTGGGTAATGCTTTTGTCTTACAGTTAATCAAACCTCATTGAAATTCATTAGCTAGTTTTGGGAATTATCTTTAAGTCAAATGATGCCAAGCCATTTACAGTGTCGTTATGTGTTGAAGAGAAAGTTCAATTTCAAATTTACCATTCATTGCAAACATTTGTCTCCATTCGCGTTAACAGTCCCTGAGTTAATCCTTGCAAAAAAAATCTTTAAAAATATACCTAATGGTTTCGTATCATAGGATTTCCTGCAACAGATCACTTTCTATCGACATCAACTCACTGTCTCAAAAGTTGATTCAAAATCCGATCAGTACCTTGGAATTTGCATGCTCTAATGGCAGGTTTCTCGCCTTCGAAGATCGGTTCTCATCATTGAACTTCGATCGAATGATTCTATCAGTGTTCTATTGCAAATCATTCATTGACATTTCATAGATTGTGTTGAAGTATTTTGAGAGCCATTTGCATCATTGGCGGTTTATCTCACATTTGTTAATGGTTTTCATCATTGACTGGTAATAAAGTGGCTTCTACCATGTTCGACTTCGACACAATCAATCGCATGAATAGGTTCGTACTAGTTCAAGAAGCAGAAATAAAGACCCTGGATCTAGTTTCAACCATCCAGGCTGCGAGGAATTATGTATTAATGATACAGTAGACTTCTATATGACAGATGGTTGCACCCATACTGTGTCTACTTTTGATGTAATGCTAAAGTCATATCTGTACCAGAACATTTAGTTAGTTTTCCTCTGAGTATGGGAATTCCTACCTCAGTGATGATATATATTTGCATTGAATGTTTCTTAAAGGTTTTCGACTGATGTCTCTAATCCAATCCTTGGAATGATAAAGTGCTTCACTCTCTCAAAAAAAATTCTCAGACTTCGCACTTTAGCGGGCAATCTGTTACACGTGATTTTTTCACCATGACATTTGACTGTCATTATGGGTCTATCACCATCCATATCATGCTCCCTTAGAGGTAAAAAATATTCATGTTCCTAAACCAAGTCTTGGAAACTGGAGAAAATCTCTTTAAAAACTTTAAAATATTACCTGCGTGCTTTTTGTGACCATTGTCTGCACATGCGTTAATACTTCTTCTATTAGCCACGATGATCATCACTTTGTTCGCTAATAAAAACTGTGTACCCCCATAAAAAGGAAGTAAACATGAAAAGGTAACTTCTAAAATCCTAGTTGGTCGAATATTCTCCCAACTAGAAGCCTCTAGAGTCACGCTAGTTCGAGTTTTATCCCTTTACTCATGGAGCTTATTCCCTTGCTAAAGGAAACCTAATCCCTTCATTGGAGGATATCATCCCTTTCTTCATGGATCTGAAACCTCCTCAATCTCTCTATAAATTGAGCTAAAGTTTCAAGTTGAAGGGTAGATAGTTGTATGTGTAGATTCTAAGATGGAGAGAGTTCATAGAGTTCATAGATTCTAAATTACCAAGTTGGTGGTTGTACATTGAAGATCAAACCTTTGTGCATAAAACTTCATGCTGGTCATTATAGAGAGGAAGGCTTGTAAAACCAAGGAAAATAATTGCACAGACACATGGGAGAAATATTTACAACATCAAGGCTCGAGTTGTAAGATTGATATTTTTGATTTCTGATAATACATATGGATCTCTTTTTCTCATTATCTTGTTTCTGAATTCATTAAAATGATGTCAATACTTAGACTCATTGATCACTAATTTGAACTGGTATTTATGATTATTATATATTGTAGGTGATTTGATCATTTGCATTGGTTTTCATTGCAGGTTCTTCTTAGCATTGAATTATTGCTTGGAAAAAGGCTACATCAAACATCTCGATTGAAAGGTAGGAACATAACCTCCTTATTTCAAGTTATAATATAAAATGCAAAAAAAATCTTTAAATATTTACCTAAGGGTATTTTCTCTAAAGTTTTAATAAGGGATGTGTTCCAAAGTTCAGAGATTAGACTTCATATAAAGACATTATGGCATACTTTATGTCACAATTTATACCCTAAGTCCCGAAAATATCATATTTCTCCTTATCATAACCTCCAAAAACCCATATTCTTCTATATCCTAAGTATTAAAGTATATCCCCGCCACTAGTTAATTTTTCTCGACCCCACCATATCATCACCCATCATATCTGCACTAATCACCCCCCATCTTCCCGTCATCTCCGCCCATCTCCTCTTCATCCGATGGCCCACATAGTTTTTCGCCCCCCCCCCTCAGCCTCTGAACGTTAACATCGAGGGGGGAGGGGGGGGGGGGGGTGGGGTGGGGTGGGGGTGTCCAAAATAAATGATTTTCAATACCACCTCTGCCACTATGTGTCACACTTGAGACATTTCGCACCCCCCCTGACTATTTTCACTTACCACGGGGACCCCCCTCTGAAAAATGGTTTTCGTTGCCAACTAAACCGCTGTGCCTCTGATCGTTTAACTGAACATTACCCATTACCATTGTGCCATGACTCCACTCACCTATCCACTCCGTCCAATCAAAGACGCTCCCACCACAAGCCCGTTGGACAATTAATGGTTCAGGTCATTATCGAACGGGCCCATGCCATTCCAAACGGTATCCCAATCACATGATAAAACCTAAATTCATTACCGGATGCAAGGTTTACCTTTTTTATTGTGTTCAAATGTTACAGGTGGTCTATATATAGAGAATTTACAACGAAGGTCAGTGAAGAAAAGCCTCTATTTATCAACAACAAATTATCAGTGCTCTACAAGATTGATAACAACCCCCTTTCTATTTTGTCCCTTCCCCATTCTAATCTGCAACATTTCCCTTTCTAATTTCCCTTCTCTTTTTACTCCCATTCTTCTCTGCAACCAGTCAGATTAATTACAAATTACATAATGCCTTCAAAGCAAGATCATCAACCATTCAATCCTATGGTCTACCCTCAGGTTGACCTAGATCATATGGCTTTGGCTGATAGATATTTCAAGATCCACGAGACAGATTCAGACTTCGATTTATTTGATGTCTACTGCTGGCTCGAGGATAAATTACTAGATGAGGTTTATGACATAGGCCTGTGGGAAACCAAACTGCCATACTACATTTTCCCAAAGACTCGTAGTTATCCTAAGTTTATCTCAATCAAAGAGCTGTAGTGACCCCAACAGGAGAGATTTTCTTTACAGTCAGTGCCCAATCAATCCAACAGATGATGCAAGCCCCCACTCTTGAAGAAACCATCCCTTTTCCTTATGAAGCTCTTAAAGAATTATATCCGAAGCTGGAATTTTCCAGTAGAGCTAAAACCCTATAAATATTTATGGCCACTGATGCCCTAATTCCCAAAAATAATCCTCCATACCCTTCATCCACTTTCACTGACAGAACCCAATAGATTGTTACTGTCTTGTCATATATATTGGGGTATCATACAGATCAGTGGGTAGATGAGGCCATAATTGGTTTATTTTCCATCCTTTCATCATAATCTAAGCCCTCAGTCATGTTAAATTTTTCCCAATTCCTTGCTGATGCCATCCATGACCAATTCTTAAATTTTCATACAGAGGAGGTATTTAAATACACTTCTGTTTTGGTATACATGTTTGTTTATTTTCATTCCAACAGGTTCCAATTTGAGATGACAAAGCTTAATGATGACTCTCAACCTCAATCTGTCATCTTTTGGACCACTTTAATAATGAAGGAACATAAGAATTACACATACAAAATTTTTGTGGATTTATTTGTACATCCAACAATCAATACACTCAGCAGTACAACAAAGCCAAGGGTGAATGAAGAAATCAAGAAAATTATGTAGTTAATAGATCAAGTGAGAATAGGATATTGGTACTTGTACCAAAATTATACAGAGATCCGAGTTTATGGGTGTGATTTGGCCCCCTACAAACTGCAAAAGTTCGTCTCCATGAGGACCTTTGCACTGGACTATATAAGACAAATGATCAGTGAAGATGAGGTCCACTTTGTCTCTGCAAAGAAGAAATCCCAATTCAAGATCAAGTCCCAAATTGGTCCTTTTATTTTCAACAACAGAGCAGTAGGGGAGGAGGCCGATAAGATACTAAGGGTGATGAAATTCAGTCACAGTTTCAATTGGTCCTATGACCCATTGGGAATCATCTCCAAGAAAAGGGTGGAGAAAAAGTCAACACCATACATCCATACACACAGGCTTGAGGTAGAAAAATACATGAATTAAGCAGAGTGGGCAGCCAATACGCTGTAAGACATTGAATAATAGGTGATTTCCACCTTAGGCATTCAAACCCCAAACCCACAAGTAATGAAGGCTATAGGAGATAAAGAAGACAAGGGAAAAGAACTAGAGAAAGAAATAGGAAGCAAGAGAACAATAGATGAGCAGTCTGACATGGATATTGACACATAAAGTAAATAATTTAAGATGAAGTACAAAAGGAGAGCTAGAGTCCACATGGACATTGATCAGAGCAGTGAAAAGGAGCAGCAAACAATCATTACAATTAGACATTCTCCAAGCTCTTCCCCAGCAGGTGGCCAGACCATTTTTTCCACATCTTCTGCCACCATTCCATTCCACCAGCAGAAATTGCAGACCCCTACATCTACTACCACTACAGGGAAAAAGGAGGAGAAAATCTATAATGCATTCAAGGAGATCAAAATAAAGGATGAGATACTCAAAAGAAACACCTACAACCAGTTCTGGAAGCAGACAAGTCGTTCACAGAGCAGGCTTTTATCAGCCTTTGACTCAAAGAAAGGAAGAATGCAAATGGATTTCTTAGAAGCACAGATCCCTTAGCCTAAAACAACAACAGACTACAAACACACTGCTTTTGAATTTGATGTGAAATATATTCATCCAATGGATCAGATGGAGATGCATAAGCAGACTGGAGAAATGATATCCTCCACATTTACCAGTACAACCATGAGCCTATCTAAGTTGCAGGTTTCATTGTCCAATGCACAATCACAACTTAAAATGGAAAATATTTCATCTATGGCCAAAGATACAAGAATTAAATCCCTAGAGGATTTAGTGATACAAATTGGGTATGACCCAACAAACATACCCGTTGTAGAAGCAATTGTAAGAAAGAAAAATGAAAATATAGTTGCTTTAAGGAAGCAAATTAAGATGCCAACAATGGAAGATCCTCTAACAAAGGATATAGAGGAAAATGAAACACAAAAGTCTGAAATGATGAAGCTGATCATTGAACAATCAGCACGGATGAAGTAAATGGAAACTGAGATGGAAAAATTGATAAATGATAAAAAAAAAGCATCAAAATCCATCATTCAATTACAAGTAGTCCCTCTTACTGTCATTCATTTAGAAAACAACTACAGCACACAACAACAGGTTTATGGAGACTTCAACCATTTGTCACGGCTATTCCAACGTGTCTACTTGGTGGTCACAATTGTCAAATTTTAGTTATCATTGTAATAAATAGCAGATTGCCTGTGTTGATACGGAAATCAGTATGAATCAGTTTAAATAATGCATTTTTATTCAGTATTAGGGTTTGGACCCTAGATTGTAAGATTTTTTCTATTGGAGCATTGTAATTTTGGAGCTGCAGCATCAATAATAAAAGACCATTTTGCAAGATTCCTGTGCTATATTTTCCTGGTGATGTATTTCCTTTAACTATGTTTAATGTTTTCACTGTTTCTTATTTCAATGTATCATTTTCTAATTGTAAAACAGAAATATGAAGATTAAGATTTGCTACATAGAGCACCTTAAGTTTGGTTTTGTTTACAATTTAAGTTTTTTTCCTCTGATGTCTAGTTTAAGAATACTTAATTGCTTTTAAACCACTACTGAAATCATTTTTATTCATTCCACATTTCAGTCTGTTATAAAGATCCAGTAAATATAGTTAGCTTTCCTTGCAATTGTTCTAGAAAAATTGGTGCAACTACCCAGCCTGTTGTGACTCCATTGCCCAATGGAAATAGATTAAAGAGATCCCTTAATCCAACCAAAACTATCAATCAAAAACAACTCTCACAATCAGTTTAACTAGCCTAATATCATAAAAAATTAAAAAAAAAGCTTAATCTTATAAATAGATCCCTCTCTGAGTCTAGGAGGGCTATATCCTAGGCTCCAAAGTGGTTTGATGTTGTAATTTTATGATTATTATTGCCAATATTAAAATTATAAAATAGTAACATAGTGGCGACCATACTGGGGATACTAAACTGAAAAAACACTCTTTTCATTCAAATTCAAAAACCCGAGTTAAAAGCACTGTATGATAGAAGTATTATTGGTTTCTGTCAGTTTTTTAAATATCAGTTTGTCTGTACTTTTGATCTAAATTCTAGATCCTAAAAGAATATCTACTAGATCCCATTCTGATCCAATACTCCTCCTATAGTGGACAATCCTGAGAAATTTTTAAGAAAGACTACTAGAACTGAAAGTCAAACAAGTAATAGAATTCTCCACAGATATAACTCCCTCCCAGAAAGCTTTGTCACTTTACAAGACATTTAATTTGATTTACATTTTGAACAAGGTCTATTCAGGACCAAATCTAAGAATTGGACTAATCATACAGTATTTGATCCATCTATCTTGCATCAAAGTCCAGTAAGATAAGCCTACTGACAAATTCAATCTGATATCCAGCTTCTCCAGGATTTTGATACTCTCCAAGATTTGGTAACATAGTTTACTTCAACTATTGATGATGCCTACCTCCAACAATCTGTAGAGTTAATTGCATTGACCATAGCAGCTTATTCAATTACATATCAAACTATTCATCTCAAGTCAGCTAGTCCTACTGCTTCCACAATCCCTACCACTTCTTTTGTTCATCCCCATACTCAAACCGTTACAGAAACATCTTCTACCACTACCTCTACCCATCCTACTTCATCCACTATTCACCTCCCTTCACCACCTCCATCAATCATGGCAGCCAGATATGCTCCATTGGTACTGCTAGCACCTTTACCCCCTATGCCCCAGGATTACCAATCTAAGATTCCATAATTTGATGGGACTGGTCCTGCAACTGCCCAACAACATGTTGATAAAGTGAATGATTGTTTTGACTTGCAAGAAATTGATGAAGACAATGTCAAAATGAGAATGTTTGCTCAGAGCTTAGGTGGTGAAGTCAGAAAATGGTTCAAGGGTTTAACTGCTAATAGCATTCATGATATCCCTGCATTTCACCAAACATTCATTAACAGATGGGAAATTAAGAAAAACCCTCTTCATATTTTATTAGAATATGAGAGTATCAAGAGGTCCCCGGGAGAAAGTGTACAATACTATTGCACTAGATTCAACAATGTATACAACGCACTTCCTGCTCACATGAAACCACCACAAGGCTTAGTTTTAGTTAAATTCTCAGATGGTTTTGACCCAAACAAGGGTTATCAACTAAGGGAGAGAAACTCATCAACTTTAGAGGAAATGCAAAGAGATGTTGTGAGTGTAGAAGCCAACTTGTTAGAAAAAAGAGTTAGGATGAGAATTGAGAGAAAATTTACTATAAGGGAAGAACCTATAGCTTCTACATCTGATGCTAAAATTAAAAATTTGGTAAGGACTATGGAGAGAATGATGGAAAGGATTGATTTGAATGGGAGAGTTATTCCCACAGAAAATCAACCAGCTCCTCAAAACAGAAATCATAATCCTAGAAGAAACCCTCCTCATATTAGACAGAGAGAGAAAAGAGGTCTTGATCATAAAATTAGGTCTCCATTCCAAGAGAATTATGTTGATGAAGATGAAGGAGTAGTTGAGGAAGTGGAAGAAATAAGATAAATTTAATGGGAAGTAATGAAGATGACTCTATTTTTCTCACTGAAGAAGAACAAGGGTTATTTTCACTGACCTAAACAGAGTTAGAATCTGAAGAATCTGATGATTATAAACTGGGATTTGAGAATGCTATTATGGAGGTTCATAAACAATACAATTTAAGAAGCAAGAAAAAATTAGACAATTCCAATAACAAGAATTCAGAAAATTCTGGCAAGAAAGTATCTGAATCTGATGTTAAAAAACAACATAAAACTCAAAGAAAAATGTTAATAATTCAGAAAGGAAAAATACATAAAACAGTACTAAGAAAATAGTGGATATTCCTGCCAGAATTGACCAGACTGACATTCCTAGTAAAAGAAAACAAACTGAATTGACCCAAAAGGTAGTGGATGAAAGAAATGATTTATCAAATCTGCTAAAAGTTCAAACACCATTCAGTATTGATAATGAACTTGTTAAATTGAAAATAGCTATTCCTCTCACTGAATTGATCAACAAGAATGTGTATATAAGGTCTCAGGTCCTAAAGGTACTAAATATAGGGGAGATTACTGATACTATTAATTTAATTGATGATCAACCTGCACTTTTATTTGGGAAAAACGTTGATGGTAAACCCCAAGAAGGAGGTGTCCCTCCCTTTTATGTCAGTCTTAATGTTCATGAAAAAATTCTCCATAATGCCATGTTGGATTTAGGTGCAATGTGCATCAAATAATATTATGCCAGAGACTGTCATGGAGAAGCTTGGCCTTGAAATCACTAGACCCTACAAAGATTTGTACTCTTTTGATTCTAGCAAAGTTAGGTGTCTAGGTCTTATCAAAGATCTTTGTGTCAGTCTAGCTTAGATACCAGCAAATATTTTAGTGATGGATATAGTTATAGCTGACATTCCCCCTAAGTATGGATGCTTTCATCTCGCTCATGGGGAGAAAAATTACAAGGGACCCTGCAAATGGACATGACGTATGCTACAATACTAGTGTTTGGTCAACTAAGAAGACTGTATAGGGAGACATTAATGAAGTGCATGGTAAGTAGTAAATAAAAACCACACAATTACCCTTTTTAATCTGTTCACACTGACCTTGACTCTTTCATTTTGTATAATGATGGAGGCATTGATTCACAGGTTACCCATATAGAAAATGATCTTAAAGAAAAGAATGACAGTCAAATGCAAACAGTATAGCCAGATCTTGAAAATGAACCTCTTTGGAACATGAGCTTTGATGGCTCATGTGGCAAAGCTGGCTCAGGGGTAGATATTTGGGTGTATGATGCAGGAAACAATAGTGCACAAGGTCACTCATACAAATTAAATTTTCAGTGCATAAACAACATAGTAGAATATGAAGCCCTACTCCTAGGATTACAGTTGTTGAAAAGATTAGGAGCAAACAAGATTTTTGTGCATGGTGATTCTGAGTTAGTAATAAAAAAAATAAAAGGACAATATGCAGCAAAACATCCCAGATTAAGAGCTTATATAAATGTTGTACTTGATTTCTTAAGAACATTTGACGAATATGATTTAGCATTTATTCCCAGAAATCAAAATGTCCTAGAAAATGGCTTAGCCTTTTCAGCAAGCACATGTAAATTGCCTCACCCAAACAAACAGTACACAATAGAGGAGGAACATCGTCCTTCTGTGCCAGATAACATGAGATATTGGCAAGTTTTTGGTAGTAACAAACAAATTTAAAGTTTCCTACAATCTAAGGATGAATTTAAAGATGGAAATATAGACCTAGATTGTGAGGAATACAGTCTTGCTAATGTAAAAAATAGTGTAGAAAAACAATCTACCGTTTATGATGTGAATTCTAATGTAAATATTCCAGCCAATAAAACTATACATAAAACATAAATTCATAAGGACCCTGGAAAAGAGGAATTCGAAGTACTGCAACTCAAAGATAATATCCTACCTAGAGGGATGGTCCCTTTAGAAGAGCTATTTGACTTTAATGATGTGGCTAAGAAACCCAAAATGGAACCAACAAGTACAAACATTGAAGAATGCAACATAAGCACTGAACACGATCCCAAAATCATAAAATTGTCAAAATCACTGCCTATCATTACTAAAAGAAGATATATAGCCCTGTTTAAAGAATTCATAGATGTATTTTCTTGGAGCTATGAGGACTTAAAATCTTATGATACTAGCATCATACAACACAAGATTCCAATCAAGGAGGATAAAAAACCTTTCAAACAGAAACTACGTAGAATAAATCCTGTTTTGATGCCTTTGGTTGAGAAAGAAATTAAGAAGATGTATGAGTCAAAATCATAGTACCACTCAGATATTCCAAATGGGTATCCAGCATTGTGCCAACAAGAAAGAAAACAGGTGAAATCAGACTTTGCATTGATTTTAGGAATCTGAACAAAGTATCTCTTAAAGAAAATCACCCTTTACCAAATATGGATCACATATTGTAGAGGGTAGTAGGTTGCAGTATAATCTCTTTGTTAGATGGCTTTTCAGGTTATAATCAAGTTTTAGTACATCCTGATGACCAAGACAAAACATCTTTTACTACTCCTTGGGGGACTTTCATGTATGTGAAAATGCCTTTTGGATTAATGAATGCTGGAGCTACCTTTCAAAGGGCCATGGACATTGCATTTGATGTTGAAATTGGCCACTTTATTGTAATTTATCTAGATGATATTACCGTGTATTCAAAAACTAATGAAGAGCATTTATCACATTTGAGAAGAGTTTTTGAAAAATGCCGAAAGTTCGGAATTTCCCTGAATCCTAAGAAAACATTGTTTGGACTTGAAGAAGGAAAACTTCCAGGTCACATTATTTCTCAAGATGAAATTAGAATTGACCCTAGCAGAATTGAAGGAATACTAAAATCAGTCATCCCAGGAATCTTAAAGAACTTTAATTATTCAATGGTAAAACCAACTTTTTGAGGAGATTTATACCCAAGCTTGCAGAAATTTTGAGGAATATTACCAATATGCTCAAGAAAGATTCTGAAATTAAATGGACCATTGAAGCTAAAGAATCTTTTGATTTAGTCAAGCAAGCATTGACAAAAGCCCCAGTCCTAATCAGTCCAGATTTTACTAAATATTTCACAGTTTTTTCTTTCCCTTCTGAACATACTATTGTTGTTGTCTTATTGTAGAAAAACAATGAAGTACATGAACAACCAATAAAATTTTTCAGCAAGGCATTAAGATATGCATCATTAAAATATAATATCATGGAAAAACATGCTTTTGCTTTGTTCAAGGCATTAAATGATTTTAGAGTCTACATTATACATTCACATATCATTGCTTATGTGCCCAATGCAGTGGTCAAAGACATCTTAACACAGAATGATCTTGATGGAAAAAGAGGCAAATGGATTGTTGTGATCTTGGAATATGATGTGGAAATAAAACCAACCAAATTGATTAAAGGCCAAGGATAAGCCAAATTGATGGTTGAGTCAAACTTTCATGCATTGGAAATTAACATGGTCCATTCTTTGGATGATCAAGAGGAACTGGCGACTCCACTGATTGATGAAGCATTCCTGAACTCTCCCTTGTATGTAGAAATTTTGTATGTTTTGTTTAATTTGAATGCTCCTCCTAGTTTATCCAAAACTAAAGCAAGATTTATAAAATTGAAAGCTGTCAAATTCTACATTTTGGAAATTTTTTTATATTGGAAAGATATTGCAGATAAAGTTATGCAAAAATTCCATGGAGGTGACTATGGTGGTCATCTTTATTAGAAAACCACTCCTAACAAGATCATGAGAGTTGGTTTCTACTAGCCTAGCCTTTTTCCTGACATCCATAAGATGGTCAATGCTTGTCACAAATGTCAAAATTTTGAAGGAAAGAGAAATCTACTGCCCTTTCCCTTAAAGCCTATTTCTATTGAGAGCCCTTTCCAATAATGGGGGTTGGAATTCATTGGATAAATTCATCCCCCATCCTCTTCCCAACATAAATGGATCCTCACTGCCACATATTACTTTACCAAATGGATAGAATCCACTCCTTTTAGAAATGCCACTGACTCTGTCATAATAAAATTCCTTGAAACAAATATCCTTTCTAGATTTGGCCGTCCTAGAAAAATAATTACAGATAATGTTGCAACCTTTAAATCCAAGAAGATGGTTGATTTATGTCATAGGTATCATATAACTTTGGGGAATTCAACAACCTATTACCGTCAGGGTAATGGATTAGCTGAATCTTCATGGCACCAAATCATGGCACAACAAGTTGATCAATGCTCTTTGGGCTGATAGACTTACTACCAAGAAATCAATTGGCATGTCATCATACCAATTGGTCTATGGAATGGATGCAATTTTTCCTTCTTCTCTAGGAGTTCCAGTCATGAAGATTATTCAGGAAGTTCACGATGAACCAAATTGTATATAGAGAAGGATCAATGAAATTATTTAGTTGTAGCAGTCCAAAGAGGAAATGTATAACAAAACTCAAGTGATTCAAGAGAATATCAAAAAGATCTTTTATAAGAGAACAAAAGCTAATGATTTCAATTTAGGAGACAAAGTTCTGAAATGGGATTCCAGAAGAGAAGATAAATGAAAACATGGAAAGTTTGACAATCTTTGCAAGGGGCATACACCATTGATGATTTCAGAGGAAACAATTCTTATTTTCTTAAAGAGTTGGATGGTACAGAGTTGCCTGGAGGTCCTGTCAATGGCAGGATGCTGAAATATTATTTCTCTTAAAAATTCAGGTTGGTTTTTCATCATTGTAAAAACCACAGTTTTACAGTTCATGTTTTGAATAATTCATTAAACAAGATTGAAGCCCGAAGAGAAGGCCCTAAGCCTGGTTTGATGAGAAGTTATAAAACAGAATAAGAAATCAGATGAAGATTTTATAGAAAATGGAGCATTCAAGGCTACTGGTCTTATGTTCTTGACACTTCATTTGGAGAAGTGCCATCCCCAGTTGGAGCCACTGTTAGTATCATATAAATCATAGGATCTCAAGGTGATTGGATATTTCATCTTCCTTGCAATTTCATATTGAAAATGATTTTCAATATTCAAGTGATTTCCAATAAAAATAAGAAGAAAAGAGGGTATAAAAAATAGAGAAAAATAAAAAGAAAGAAAACCCCAAAAGAAATAATACTTAAAGTGCTACAAATTAAAATACAACTAATAATTATATATTTTTGTTCAATCATACAGTTTAAACTTGATTGTACAATTTTAAATTTCTGTTGATGGGTTAGAAAATAAAGATTTTCCAAACTGTTTAATCTTGGCATATGAGTAGATAGGTAGAAATGAAATTGACTCAACAACTTAATCTGAGTCAATGGAAGAAATAAGGATATATGTTAGGTTATAAGTTTAAAAGAAAAGATGATTTAGGGTCTACAAGCCTAAATGCACCCTGCAAAAGAACAAAAAATGTTAGATTTGTAGTTTGGATAGGTAGAGGTGAAGAGAAGAAAGAATAGGGGAAAGCATGAAATTTATCCTATAAAGTGCAGTTTAAAGATTTCATGTTTTCTATGGTCGAAGAAGAAAATCAAAAGAAAAAGGGTATTTTTTCTAAAGTTTGAATAATGGATGTGTTCCAAAGTTCGGAGATTAGACTTCATATGAAGACATTTTTTTTTTTTTTTCTAAGTTAAGACTAATCCTACACCCACGGGTTTCGAACCGGTGACCTTGCAGAACGGAGTGCCTTAACAGCGCACCCCTTCACCGACTGTTCTACGCCTCGTGGGCTTCATATGAAGACATTATGGCATACTTTATGTCACAATTTATACCCTAAGTCCTGAAAATATCATATTTCTCCTTATCCTAACCTTCGAAAACCCATATTATTCTATATCCTAAGTATTAAACTATATCCCCGCCACTCGTTAATTTTTCCCAACCCCACCATCTCATCACCTATCACATCTGCACTAATCACCTCCCATCTTCCCATCATCTCTGCCCATCTCCTCTTCATTAGATGATCCACACAGTTTTTCGGCCCCCCTCAGCCTCTGAAAGTTAAATGTTGGGGGGGGGGGGGGCAGGTGGTCCAAAATAAATGGTTTTTAATACCGCCTCCGTCACTACGTGTCACACTTGAGACATTTTTCACTCCCCCTGATTAGTACCACATACCACGGGGACCCCCCTTCGAAAAGTTTTTCCCCTGCCAAATAAATCGTTGCGCCTCAGATCGTTTAACTGACCGTTACCCATTACCATTGCGCCACGAATCCACTCACATGTCCACTCCGTCCAATCAAAGACGCTCCCGCCACAAGCCCGTTGGATAGTTAATGGCTCAGGCCGTTATCCAACGGGCCCGCGCCATGCCAAAAGGTCGCCCAATCACATGATAAAACCCAAATTCATTATTGTGTTCAAATGTTACAGGTGGTCTATTTGCAGAGAATTTACAATGAAGATCGATGAAGAAAAGCCTCCAGTTTTCAACAGAGAATTATCAGTGCTCTACAAGATTGATCACAACTCTCTTTTTATTTTGTCCCTTCCCCATTCTGATCTGCAACATTTCCCTTTCTAAGTTCCCTTCTCTTTTTATTCCCATTCTTCTATGCAAACAATTAGATTAATTAAAAATTACAGAATACCTTCAAAGCAAGTTCAACAGCCATTCAATCCTATGGTCTACCCTCAGGTGGACCTGGATCATATGGATTTGGCTGATAGAGATTTCAAGATCCATGAGACAGAGTCAAACTTTTATTTATTCGATGTCTACTGTTGGCTCGAGGATAAATTGCTAGATGAGGTTTATGACATACGCTTGTGGGAAACCAAACTACATTTTTCCAAAGATCCATATATTTGCTGAGTTTATTAGAAAATTCCATGCCTGTTATGACCTCAATCAAAGAGCTGTAGTGATCCCAACAGGAGAGATTCTATTTACAGTTAGTGCCCAATCAATCTAGTAGATGATGCAGGCCCCCACTCTTGAAGAAACCATCCCTTTTTCTTATGAATCTCTTAGAGAATTATATCAGAAGCTGGACTTTTCCAGCAGAGCTAAAACCATAGAACTTTTTATGGGAACTGATGCCCCAATGCACAAAAATAATCCTCTATACCCTTCATTCTCTTTCCCTGACAGAACCCAACACATTGTTCGTATCTTGTTATATTTACTAGGGTATCATACATATCAGTGGGTAGATGAGTCCATAATTGGTTTCTTGTCCATCCTTTCATCAGAGTCTAAGCCCTCAATCATGGTCAATTTTGACCAATTCCTTGTTGATGTGATCCATGACCAATTCTTAAATTTTCATACAGAGGAGGTATTCAAATACACTTCTATTTTGGTATACATGTTTGTTTATTTTCAGTCCAAAAAATTCCCATTTGAGATGACAAAGCTTAATGTTGACTCTCAACCTCAATCTGTCATCTTTTGGACCACTTTACTAATGAAGGAACAAAAGAATTACACATACAAGAGTTTTGTGGATTTATTTGTACATCCAGTAATCAATACACTCAGCAGTACAATAGAGCCAAGGGTGAATGAAGAAATCAAGAAAATTATGCAGTTAACAGATCAAGTGAGAACAGGAGATTGGTACTTGTACCAAAATTATATAGAGATCCGAGTTTATGGGTGTGAGTTGGCCCCCTACAACTGCCAAAGTTCCTCTCCACGAGGACCTTTGAATTGGAATATATAAGACAAATGATCAATGCATATGAGGTCCACTTTGTCTCTGCAAAGAATAAATCCCAATTCAAGATCAAGTCCCAAATTGGCCCTTTTATTTGCAACAACAGAGCAGCAGGGGAGGAGGCCGATAAGATATTGAGGGAGATGAAATTCAGTCACAGTTTCACCTGGTCCTATGACCCATTGGGAATAATCTCCAAGAAAATGGTGGAGAACAAGTCAACACCATACATCCATACACATAGGCTTGAGATAGAACAAATACATGAATCAAGCAGAGTGGGCAGCCAATACAATGCAAGAGGCTGAAGAACAGGTGATTTCCACCTCAGGCATTCAAACCCCAACCCCACAAGAAAAGAAGGCTACAGGAGATAAAGAAGACAAGGTAAAATAAATAGAGAAAGAAATAGGAAGCAAGAGAACAAGAGATGATCAGTCTGACATGGAGATTGACACATCAAGCAAAGAATTTAATATGAAGTACAGAAAGAGAGCTAGGGTCCACATGGAAATTGATCAAAGTAATGAAAATTAGCAACAAACAGTCATTACAATTAGAGATTCTCCAAGCTCTTCCCCAACAGGTGGCCAGACCATTTTTTCCACATATTATGCCACCATTCCATTCCAATAGCAGAACTTATAGACCCCTACATCTACTACCACTAAAGGGAAAAAGGAGGAGAACATCTCTGATACATTCAAGGAGATCAAAAGAAAGAATTAGATACTCAAAACTAGCACCTATAACCAGTTCTGGAAGCAGACAAGTAGTTCACAGAGCAGGCTTTTATCAACCTTTGACTCAGAGAAAGGAATAATGAAAATGGCTTTCTTGGAAGCAAAGATCCCTCAGCCTAAAACAATAGCAGACTGCAAACACACTGCTTTTGAATTTGATGTGAAAAATATTCATCCAATAGATCAGATGGAGATGCATAAGCAGACCAGAGAAATCATCTCCTCCACATTGACCAGTACAGCCATGAGCCTATCTAAGTTGTAGGTTTCATTGTCTAATGAACAATCACAACATAAAATGGAAAATATTTCATCTATGGCCAAAGATACAAGAATTAAATCTCTGGAGGATTTAGTGATACAAATTGGGTATGACCCAACAAACATACCCATTGTAGAAGCAATTGTAAGAAAGAAAACTGCAGATATAACTTCTTTGAGGAAGCAGCTTAAGATGCCAGCAACGAAAGATCCTCTAACAAAGGATATAGAGGAAAATGAAACAAAAAAGTCCGAAATGATGAAGTTTATCATTGAACAATCAACACAGATCAAGCAAATGGAATCTGAGATGGAAAAATTGATAAAAGAGAAACAAAAAGCAAGAAAAGAAGCATCAAAAGCCATCATTCCATTACAAGTAGTCTCTCTTGTTGTTATTCATTCAGCAAACAACTACATCACAAAACAATGGGTTTATGGAGACTTCAGCCATTTTTCATGGCTATTCCAACGTGTCCATGTGGTGGTCACAATGGTCAATTTTTAGTTATCATTGTAATAAAGAGAAGATTGCCTTTGTTGATATGAAAATTAGTATGAATTAGTTTAAATACTGCATTTTTATTCAGTATTAGTGTTTAGACCCTAGATTGTAAGATTTTTTCTATTGGAGCATTGTAATTTTGGAGTTGGAGCATCAATAATACACTAGAAAATTTGGCGGAAATTCCGACGGCCAATTCGTCGCTATTCCGACACATAGTCGTCGCAAGAGCGACAGTTCGAGGGCAGACAAAACGTGGTTTGTCATGCCGTCGCAGTTCTGACGCACGTAAAAAGTGTCGTAGTATCAATACTTCTTCCATCGCTTCCGAACAAGCGTCACTCTTCCGACGTCTCACAAATCGTCGCGCCTCCGACGTTTGTAAGCTGTCGCACTTCCGACGTAATGTGGTCCGACGTTTTGAACGTCGCTCTTCCGACGTTTGTAAATAGTCGCAATTCCGACGCAACGTGGTCCGACGTTTTGGACGTCGCTCTTCCAACGTCTGTAAGATGTCGCAATTCCGATGAAATGTGGTCCGACGTTTGTAAGCTGTCGTAATTCCAACGAAATGTGGTCCGACGTTTTTATACTGTCTCTCTTCCGACGTTTCTGGGTTGTCGCAGTTCCGACGTCTACAAGGCATCGGTAGACCGACGAAGGGTTCAATTTAAAAAAAAAAAAAATGAAACTTTAAAAGACGAGAAACGTTGTTTTGAATATATTATATGAAGTAAAACAGTCCATGAAGTCATTACATTTTCACATCTGAAGATTGGAACCCAAATATCCATCCAGAAAAGTGGAAGTCCCACCCCAAACAATGATAGGAAAATACCCCATGTCACCTACAGGGACATGATATAAAACCCAGTAACGGTCCACATGGAGATTATCTACAAATCTGAGAAAGCATCCAAATATCCCTGAGGCATCTATAAGAAAGTGAAATAACAGTATGTATAATAGTAAAGCAACAGATAGAGTACCGACGTCCATTGTTCCAAATACAAATTAAAGTACCCAAAACCCTGCAACAGAGAAAAACGCTAATCATGTGAGGAGTGTGATATGTCCAAAATATAAAAAGACCATCATACCATATCAATAAACCAGCAACATAGACCAGCATCGCTAGTTTTGAAGGCAGAGTGATAAACATTAATCATTTTTTTTTCACAAGAGAAAAAACGTTGTTTTGAATATATTATATGAAGTAAAACAATTCATGAAGTCATTACATTTTCACATCTGAAGATTGGAACCCAAATATCCATCCAGAAAAGTGGAAGTCCCACCCCAGACAATGATAGAAAAATACCCCATGTCACATACAAGGACTTGATATAAAACCCAGTAACGGTCCACATGGAGATTATCGACAAATCTGAGAAAGCATCCAAATATGCCCGAGGCATCTATAAGAAAGTGAAATAGCGGTATGTAGAATAGTAAAACAACAGATAGAGTACCGACGTCCATTGCTCCAAATACAAATTAAAGTACCCAAAATCATTGAACAGAGAAAAACGCTAATCATGCGAGGAGTGTGATATGTCCAAAATATAAAAAGACCATCAGACCATATCAATAAACCAGCAACATAGACCAGCATCGCTAGTTTTGAAGGCTGAGTGATAAACATTAATAAATTTTTTTTCACAAGAGAAAAAACGTTGTTTTGAATATATTATATGAAGTAAAACAGTCCATGATTACATTTTCACATCTGAAGATTGGAACCCAAATATCCATCCAGAAAAGTGGAAGTCCCACCCCAGACAGTGATAGAAAAATACCCCATGTCACATAGAGGGACTTGATATAAAACCCAGTAACGGTCCACATGGAGATTATCGACAATCTGAGAAAGCATCCAAATATGCCCGAGGCATCTATAAGAAAGTGAAATAGCAGTATGTAGAATAGTAAAGCAACAGATAGAGTACCGGCGTCCATTGTTCCAAATACAAATTAAAGTACCCAAAATCCTTGAACAGAGAAAAACGCTAATCATGTGAGGAGTGTGATATGTCCAAAATATAAAAAGACCATCAGACCATATCAATAAACCAGCAACATAGACCAGCATCGCTAGTTTTTAAGGCAGAGTGATAAACATTAATCATTTTTTTTGTTCACAAGAGAAAAAATGTTGTTTTGAATAAATTATATGAAGTAAAACAGTCCATGAAGTTATTACATTTTCACATCTAAAGATTGGAACCCAAATATCCATCCAGAAAAGTGGAAGTCCCACCCCAGACAGTGATAGAAAAATACCCCATGTCACATACAGGGACTTGATATAAAACCCAGTAACGGTCCACATGGAGATTATCGACAATCTGAGAAAGCATCCAAATATGCCCGAGGCATCTATAAGAAAGTGAAATAGCAGTATGTAGAATAGTAAAGCAATAGATAGAGTACCGATGTCCATTGTTCCAAATACAAATTAAAGTACCCAAAATCCTGCAACAGAGAAAAACGCTAATCATGTGAGGAGTGTGATATGTCTAAAATATAAAAATACCATCAGACCATATCAATAAACCAGCAACATAGACCAGCATCGCTAGTTTTGAAGGCAGAGTGATAAACATTAATCATTTTTTTTTTCACAAGAGAAAAAACGTTGTTTTGAATATATTATATGAAGTAAAATAGTCCATGAAGTCATTACATTTTCACATCCGAAGATTGGAACCCAAATATCCATCCAGAAAAGTGGAAGTCCCACCCCAGACAGTGATAGAAAAATACCCCATGTCACATACAGGGACTTGATATAAAACCCGGTAACGGTCCACATGGAGATTATCGACAATCTGAGAAAGCATCCAAATATGCCCGAGGCATCTATAAGAAAGTGAAATAGCAGTATGTAGAATAGTAAAGCAACAGATAGAGTACGTACCAACATCCATTGTTCCAAATACAAATTAAAGTACCCAAAATCCTTGAACAGAGAAAAACGCTAATCATGTGAGGAGTGTGATATGTCCAAAATATAAAATGACCATCAGACCATATCAATAAACCAACAACATAGACCAGCATCGCTAGTTTTGAAGGCAGAGTGATAAACATTAATCATTTTTTTTTCACAAGAGAAAAACGTTGTTTTGAATATATTATATGAAGTAAAACAGTCCATGAAGTCATTACATTTTCACATCTGAAGATTGGAACCCAAATATCCATCTATAAAAGTGGAAGTCCCACCCCAGACAATGATAGAAAAATACCCCATGTCACATACAGGGACATGATATAAAATCCAGTAACGGTCCACATGGAGATTATCGACAATTTGAGAAAGCATTCAAATATGCCCGAGGCATCTATAAGAAAGTGAAATAGTAGTATGTAGAACAGTAAAGCAACAGATAGAGCATTGTTCCAAATACAAATTAAAGTACCCAAAATCCTTGAACAGATCAAGAAAAACGCTAATCATGTGAGAATTCTAAGTAAAGTTAATCTATTAACATTGCGAATAAAATTACACCGAAGTCAAAAACATTTCCTGGCCATACACATGGCAAATTTGTCATCAAAAAATCAAAATATTAAGAAGACTGCCCTCATATGGGGAAACCAGTCTTGAACGTTTAATTTACAGAATTCAAAAATATTACAAAGGTCCAGCACAGTAAAATAATCTAAAAGCAACCCAATTAAGTGGGCCTGCTAAGCAAGAAAAACAAATTAACCAAACTACTCCTCCGGTGGTTCCTCCACGATTCGGCACCATCCTTCGGAAGGTCCAAGATCGCTAGGTGCTACCTCCACATGCATGCCACGGCTCCCCTCCTGAAGGCCCGAATGCTGGCCGACTTTTTCCGAGCTCAGACCCGCCGGACGGGTGCATTCTTCCTCCGTTTGGGCCTCCTCGCGGAATACCACAGTGACTAAAGTCATGATTCGCGGGCAGTTGAGAGAGAAATTAAAGTAAAATTTCACAGTGCGCGTCGTGGGAGAAGGTGAACTAGCGGTGTGGAAGCGAGGAGCAGGGGAATCCATACGGTGGCCAGATCCTACAAGCTGACCCCGCCCACTCCTAGTATTTGGATATCGACCTATGTAATAATCACTGGACTGGCCAGAAGTCGACTCTGTTGAGGGGTTGGAGGGAGCGCGCAGGGGTTGACCTCTAGTGCTCCCCCTGTGGCAACGCATCCTATGACGCACGCGAGGCATGGGTGCAATCTCAGGCGCAGTGGGCACAAGAGGAGACGGAGAAGCAGAATTCCAATTAACAGAGGAAGACAGACAGAGACAGAACCAAGAGAAATGCAAATATGCAGCAAGGTCTAGGCAGCAGTTCAGCTGGCCACTTCTCCTTATCGTCACAGTTAGCAGGCAGTGTAATCCAACAATCGGCTTGTCTGAAAAACCATGGCTAAACGCCATTTTGTCTACCCGACTGCAATGCAATCAAAGGACGCCCATCATAATTAATCTCTGATCATTAATAATGAGAGCCGAAGGCCGGATCAAATTGGAGCGTGCGGAATCGCTAAGAGGAGTGGAGGTCCGATCTTGAACAGTGCTAAAAATTAATTAATGCGGATTTGATGTGAAAACTTAATTGAACAGCGTTAAATGTTAATGCGATTGATATGAAATCGCCATATCCATGTCCCATCGCCTTAAACGCCATCGAATGCACCCGCAACCAGGAGCAGGGCAAGTTTTTATTGAGGACACGTGGCAGAAATTGATTAGAGCGGATCTTTGTTTGGGCCGCTCGCGCAGTGGAAATCCGGACCCGAAAAATATTAGGGCGAATTTGATAAGAAATTCGCATCACAACTTCCCTCCGTACGCCAGCCCAACTTCGAACCTGAAAAATATTAGGGCGGAATTCATTTGGTTTTCGCGTCACAAAATTGGCCGACGTCAGCAGGCTATTTTGGAATGTGAATTTGGTTTGAATTATGGTTTATCACCGTTTGAAGTCCGGCGGGCTCGACTTAGGAACAATTTTGTTTGATCCCATATTATAAAATTTGTGTTGGTTTTCTTTGATAATACACATATTTATAATAAATCATGGGAATACCACACTAAACATGTGGAAAATTTATATAAATAATTATTGAGAACAATCATTTTTATGTAAAAATATCCAAGGCGAGGTCTATGTAGAGAACCGGGGTCGTGAAAACTGTTCAAATATAAAAATCCCGCTTAATAAAGAGACAAAATTGGTGTGCTTTCGGAACCTGACCTGAGGATTGGACATGAGTTAACAAACAAAAGTATAGCAGACCCATACTTGCACCTGTGGTCAAGCCCTCTACCAAAACCACGAGCGGAATCACAAAAGCGGATTGTTGTGCTTTCGGAACTTGACCCGAGGATTGGACATGAGCTAACAAACAAAAGGATAGTGGAACCAGACTTGCACTCGTGGTCAAGCCCTGTACCAAAACCACGAGCAGAATCACAAAAGCGGGTTTCCCATATTGCACCACTTTTGTGGAGTAGGCGGTATTTCCTATTCGCGAGCGATTCCATAGGGAACGCGACACGTGGTGAAGTGACCCCTGGAAAACCACCATTTAACCCGCGCCATCGCACATTAAAGCCCGAAGTTGGAAGCCGAGCGAAATTGCCAAGAGTCGTTGATTTGGAGAAGGGCCATCAGACGGTGGTCACACGTTGAACTTGCCGAGAAGTTAACTAAGGTGTGCGGAGGATAGCCAGGTATGATACGAGTGTTTGATTGGTTATTGATATATATAGGTGGGGCCGGAGTATAATGAAATTGTTTAATTAAACGATTGGCGGATAATTAGCATAAGTCTGGAGCGTGATTGTTGTAAGGTTGGGTGGTGAAATATAGAGCCAAAAGTTCATTACAAGTTATTTATTTAAAAAGAAACGTGGAGTATAAATAGAAAGTGTTGAAAGTTAAACATTGGTTATAAGGCTTGGAGATAATATAAATTCGGGAATATAAATTAAAGTCCAACCATTGTGGATAGTATTTATTTATCAAATTCTACGAATTTTATAAATAAACCCGAAGAAAGAAGAAGTCAATTAAGACTCAGGCTGGAGGAAAAGAACGGGGTAAACCAAGGGAAAATGCTGACAGAGCGATTGTAGACACACCATCTCTCCTTAGGGGTCCAATTTCAGTTTTGTTGCGTCACACGATGATCTCTCTTCTCTGGCATTTACTTGTATTGAAGATCACTATTCTAGGAATAAGGAGTTATTTTCTCCAAAAATAACCCTAGCTAAACATTGAAAATGCATCAAGGATATCTTTCTATGCTTCATAAGCACATTTGTTCTACTTCTAAATCATGTCTTGGAAGTGGTTGTTGTGCTGGAAATTATTCACCAGTTGGTTTCATACCAAAGTCTTTTTCACATTTTCAGCATCCAATACATGAAAAAGATAATGGTTTAAAACAACATAAATATTTGAAATTTTGCAAGAATTGTCTAGCACACTTTGAATATGAATTTTGAAGTCAAGTGCATGATGCTATATAGGATCAAGTGTCATTTTGAATACCAAATGTTTCACAAGAAACTTCTCAACATGCTACCCTACAATAAGGATTAAATGACAATATTGCATCAACTATTTCCATAATAAAAGTGCACCTCGGCCATAAGACTAAACAACTACAAATGTTGTAGATCTAACAAGACCACACAATCAAATGTATTCCACAAGGCCAATAATGTATGAAAAATGAAAAGGAGTTTGCAACCAAAAATACCTTAGGCAACTAATTCAATTAGATACACCAAACCATCAGCAAAAAGGAAAACTAGCCTACTTGGCCCCAATATTTTCAACTGGGTCCTCTAATTCAACCAATAAAAAGGCCAAAACCATAGCATTGAGATACATTTCATTACATTGTCAATAAAAATAAAATTTGACTCAACCATAACCCTTTCCTTTTATTGTTGTGAAAAGCTTTATGCATTACTCTAATGTGGCTAGTCCATAGGCCAAGTAGACCACTGGGTAACAAATATGTTTCCTTTCACCTTTGAGTTTTCAAATTATGCCTAACAAATCTAAGACATTTAAGAGGGGAACTAATACAACGTTAAAAATAAAACCAGAGCACACATCTACAAATTACCTCCTTAGCTATTGTCACACCATCATTAACTATTTTCGGAGAACCATGCTTGCTCTCCAAGACAACATTTTTCCCTTCGCCCCAAGGGTGACTCCAACAAGATCAGCAAGTTTGTTCACACCGCCCGCAAGACAAATTGACAATGCTTTCAGTAAGTGTGCAATTGAATGCCAGACCATATGCCAAAACAACCCTCCATGAAAAATTAAAATAACACATTAAAATCGAATATAAGTGGACAAGGAAAGATCCACCATAGTGAAGTTTCACGTGCAGGTGACCTTCCTTTAAACATAATTTTTTCTCTGACCTGCAATTTTTTTGTCACTGAGCCATCCTTGTTGAAGTACAACTCCTTTTCCATAGCTCTTGTATTAACTACCTTCTCTTTGTCGCGTAATATCAGAGACCCTCTTCTGCTTGAGCGATTAAAGGAAATGGGTGAAAAAACTGAAAGAGAAGACAATTGTTTGCCATAATTATCAAACATTGCACCCAACTTCTTCCCCTTTCCATTGTTACCCAATGAGGTAGATGTGGTAATTGTTGTCATACTGCCCAAAGCAGAGGCCATCTTCTCTTATCCTGAATATAGAATTACAAGATCTTCATATTAGTATGAACCTTAAAAAACATGACTCCCATTGCTAAAAACCACTTGTCTGCCATAATTATCAAACATTGCACCCAACTTATTCCCCTTTCCATTGTTACCCAATGAGGTAGATGTGGCAATTGTTGTCATACCGCCCAAAGCAGAGGCCATCTTCTCTTATGCTGAATATAGAATTACAAGATCTTCATATTAGTATGAACCTTAAAAAACATGACTCCCATTGCTAAAAATCACTTTTAAGTTGTAACAGGCAAACTAAACAACTATCACAACTTTTGGCAACTTCTGGAGCATTAAGAGAGAAACAACCAAAGAGAAATACAACCACAATCCTCATTTTAATGAGACCGGACTATATATTTGCATTAAGATAATAAAAATAAATCACGACTATATTAAGGCCAGCACAAAACAATCTTTAACCAGTGTCTCTCGCGGCCTTCAGGTTGCCATGCTAGAGGTTGCATATTTTTAATTTAAATTCTTGACCTCTCGTGCCCATGTATGAATGCATCCAATGGGATATCTACATCAAATGCTCCTTTATATCCCCAAAAACAAATTCCCTACTACAAGAGCACCAGTATTGATGGATCACCCCACACCATCCCACCCACTAGAAACGGTGAAAAAAGGAAACCCGAGAAAACTTCTGAAATATCTCAAGATGACTATATGGGTGGTTCTTATGAATCAACCAACCATTCAGAACATGCTCATCAATCCAAACCATGAGTATTATGTGACGATATTCAAGCAGGCACTGAATCGGATTTCTGAAGCTATGTTAGAGAAACCCTAAACTCTCACTGAAAATAGGTGAAATTTGGCACCACTCAGAGATTGACATGTGCCAATTGGTACAAGTGGTAGACAATTGGCATGCTCAAACAACGAGGTGATGCAGGAATGACATGAGGGAGAAAATATCATAAAAGCCCCAAATCTGGAGAACTAAATCTCATCACCAACCTGAGATTGACAACTTTACATGATGTAACCTATGAAATCGTAAATGGAGAAATCATAGTAACAATAAAGTAACCTATGTAATAATAAAGTCAAATTCATCCTGGGAGTGGTAATGGGAGAAATCATAGTGAACAACAGGAAACATGCAGAGTTGCTTACAATCAAATAGATGAAAAAACACATACAAAAAAACCTAGATAATAATCATGAACAAGCTTAATATTGAATTATGAACTGTAAAGGAACTTACAAAATGTGACATTACGAACCTGGTCAAGCGCACAAGCAAAAATATCCTGGACATGACCCTGGTTGACAAGTTGTATTGCTCATGATGCGAGAGGATTTGTACCTGCACTGCCAAGTCAATCAAAATCCATCATTATCTATACAATAAATACAAGTAATTGATGTAGTATTTTTTACTCTAAGATGTATTCTTATGATAATGTTAGAACATATGTTGAAAATGTCAAAACATACCTGAATAAGCTCCTCTTCGTTTCAAGAACAATTTATTGGAGTCGCATGAACTTGGAACAAGCCTCCCACGATGTGAAAGAGTAGCAACTAAGTCAACAGTGACTTTTTTGTTGCTACGCTGGATCAAGGGAGGTTTGCTCCAAGATTAAATCGCTCCAATAAATTATTCTCTACTAAACAGGGCCAACCACGTGAAGGTGGAAGCTCTTATGGCCCCTCCTCCCCCTTCACATCACTCTCAATTCCCCAATACCCAATCTATATTTCATTTTTTACTTTCATGAGCATAAAAAAAAATATTCAATAACTAATAAAAAAACAATTCAACAAAAAGTACGCAAGGAAACATTGCAATTAATGCTTGACATAAAAATAGTATGATAAATGAGTTTTTTATATAACGCAAAAAACGTTCCAAGTATGGTAACGTTTGTCTTATAATAATACAATATTTTACATTGTCAAATTTTCTTTTTCTTATTCCTATTTTTAAAGCTCCTAATTACATCATCAATATCATCGTGCTCTGCTCCTGTTTCGTGCCTTTCAACCCGCACTGCTGACCTAGTTGCGTATTCACGATGTATGGGCTCATCCAGTGACGGGGCATCGCCTACAAAAATAGATAATATTAAATTTTAATTGTCAGTTTTTAAATATCATTGAACTAGTTCGGTAATATTAATAAAAAAAATTGCAATGAGATTATTTACCTGGTGCACTAGTTGTCGCTGCTTACCTAGTTGCGTAGTCACGATGTCTGGTCTCATCCAGTGACGAGGCATCGCCTACAAAAAGCAGATAATATTAAATTTTAATTGTCAGTTTTTAAATATCATTGAACTAGTTCGGTAATATTAATAAAAAAATTGCAATGAGATTATTTACCTGGTGCACCAGTTAATGGGTCGTTAGGTGTTTCCCTTGTCTTCTCCTGCGGTGGTAAAGTCTTTCAGAGCATTCTATCTATCTTAAACAAAAAACGTTATAAGGACAACCATCGAGATATAATTAGAAAAAATTATAAGTGGAAATTAATTACCATCACGGCCCTCACTGATAGTAGCATTGTCGGCTTGGTCCCTACTATAATGATCAGGTTGCACATGAGGATCATCTACATTTGGCTCTAAAACTGGGTTACTTGCATCGTCAATAGTGTTGCTCCCCTGATTTAAACAAAGTTGTTAGAAATTAAATTTATGGATGAAAAAAAACATATTGAAAGGTTAATGTTTTACCTTATCAAGCATTCTGGCTCTTGGGACCTGCCCCAAGCTTATGCGATGTTCAACTATGGCTTGATAGCCGAAACCAGCATTTTATTTTCTCTTGTAAAGTTCACAATTTAAAATTCTCCTCTACATTACATATGATTGTGTATTTTTAATCATGTCTGATAGGATACAAAAACGTTGGAAGGCGATACAATTAATTATAAGATGTTTAGCTACTTAATTACAATTCTTGCGGCTAATTTCAATGTCTACAGTAAGAACAGCTGATGGCCTTTTTATAATCTAAAGCTTTGGTTGCCTTTGAGGTGTCAGGCAACCTAGCATCAAAAGATTGAAGTCAGATATGACGTAGCACACTTTTATTTTAGACAAAAAGAAAATTAAAGCTATTGAATTAAAGTTGTAATTTACCTTGCGGGTCCAGTTGGCATTTTTCCTTCTTTCTTTGCCCTTTTCTCTTTTCCGTCATGGATGAGTGCTCTCCACTCACTCTCTGAAACTGTGAGAGGACACTCATATCTAGGGTTAAATTGCAATTGCGTCCTATAGGTGTCCCTAGTATATTTCAAATATTTGCCGGCTACCTGAGCCACCGCTTTTCTGTCAAATGTGCCGACCCCAAAAAGGGCTTCTAGATAATCTAGAAGTTCTTTTTTCAGGTTGGAATTCTGGGAATTCCACCCTGTACGTATGGTTGGGCCAAAAATTACCAACGCATGGCTCTCGAGAATCCTATAGAACTCATTGTTTCCTACACAGAATAAAACCAAAAGAAAAAGAAGATATTATCATTAATTTAAAAATAAAAATCATGATAAATATGTTTTAGATAAAGTACATGAAATAGTTAAAAAATTAAAATTTACCTGGGAGTTGTACATGCTTTATAGGGACACCTTCATCGTTCACCAACAACGTGCCATTAATGGTCCCTGTGGAGCTGACACGTGTAGCTCCAGGAAATGCAATAATGTAGTTGGCCATATCAGCCTCATCATTGCCAACACGTTCAGCGGTTGGTTGGGTGTCTGCTTGGGCAGGGTGTGTTTCTTGGCTGGCACCTAAAGGAGTAGAAGGTGTACAAGAGGGTTGTTGGGCAATCTCTTGCCCTTGTGTCCCACTACCACCAACACCGGGTTCAGCAAGTGCCAGAAAACGCTACATACAAAAGAAATTTTTGTTAGTTTAGTCAATGTAAAAATTAAAATCAAACTATCACAATTCATCTCATGCAGAACAAAAAAAATATCCTTTTGACTTTTTATTATTACCTGATATCTTTCTAGCTGCCTCATAAGATGTTGTATCCTCTCTTCTGTTTCAGGTGTTTGAGGCGCGTCTATCAAAGCATTAAATTTCGACCTTGCATCTCATGCCTTTTTTTGCAACAAGAACACTGGAGATAGGGATGAAGAAAGCTCTTCCTCAAAGAGGGAATCATCAGGCGTACCATGGCTAGGTGTCTGCATATTTGAACAAAATTAATATTATTTCAATTATGTAAATAACTAAAATACTTGAATATAGAGCAATGCTGGCACTTTACATGTTCTTCCGCTGGCCTCTTTCCGCGATCATCCCGTCTCGGGGTTGTTCCTGCACTGCTCTGATCAGTCTGCCACATTGCAATAAAATTATAAATGTAAAAACTTGAAAACAATATCTAACTTGAAAACAAAAAATGAAAACTGAAATAATTTCTAATAAGACACCGGAAGACAAAGTTAGAGTTTCAAATATGCCTTGCATTGAATTCAGTCCTGGAAACATGTCATTGCACATTAAGGCACCCAAACATTCAATCCATGAATGATATATTTAAGTAGGCTTCTCCTATTCTAGGAAAACACCATACCTATAATGCATTCACTTGCATGTATAAAGGGAAAGGAAAACATGTTTTCATACAACGGTGACAAAGGCATCTTGGGGAAAGGTATCTTCACTTTTTATTTATGTTGTTCACCCACACCACTCTAGTGTTTTCACTAATCCTGTTTTGTCATTTTTGGATTCAAATTAAGTTAAGGCCTTAAGTATTTTTTGACCTTTCGGTGTAGTTTTTATAAGTGGCATGTATGGATTTTCCATTAATTCTGCACTTTTCTCTTCATGCGCATGTTTCCCTGGAAATCAAATGCATGATTTAGTCCCATACATTTAACAAGTTGTTGGATCAACTCCATAGGAAATATCATGTTTCCTATTCAATCAAAATTTATCTCGGTTAGGGTAGGTAGGAAGGTTTTCCCTTTGTATTAATAGGGCACTTCTAGCTTGCATTTTTATTATATCTTTCAAATTTAGTGTCGTTTCAATTAGGGCATGATTTTTTGCAACTTTCAAGGTGAGAATGAACAAAGACAAATTTTTGTGATGGATGGCTGTATATGACTCCATGGCCAGAGGAAAAGGCACTAATCTACTTCTTCAAATATCTATAGTTCTCATTCACCTCATACGAAGATGGTCCCTGATTTTGAGCCAAATGTTGCAGCAAAAAGTTCCCCCCTCCATAATTTGATAGTCAATGGAAATTTCTTAAATTGATGATGGGGCAAGATTATGGAACATTGGCACATACATATGTAATGGAATTCCAAGATCATGATATATGTTTGCATATGTTTATGGCAATGTTCCACAAAGTCCCCTGGAGGTGGGAGCGAGGGGACGAGGGAGCGCGGGAGCGGCCTATGCAAAAGCTCCCTACCAATTTTCAGGAAACGTGGGGGGACGTCGGGGTCATAAAAATTATAAAATTTAATATTTAAAATGTAACTATATTTTTGCAAGGAATGTATATACGGTCATCATACACTTGCATCATGAAAGATAAATCATAAATGATAAAATTACAAATCGATGAATGATGAATCATATAATTGAAACAAATTTAAAAGTTAAAAGTTAAAACATAAATCATACAATCATGCATGTAAGTTTGTAAGTTTGTAACTATATAATCATTAATGTAACTACTAACAATGTACAATGAAAATAAAGTTTAAGATATCATATGACATATTATATCAAGATTCAAAATAGAGTTTAAACTGAAGTTTACAACTCAAATCTGAAACATAAAACTTAAACGCAAATAAGTCATGTCTGAAACATAAAACATAAAACATAACATATGAATATCAAATGATATCATCATACTGATAAATGAGCATAAATGCTCAAGTTAATGCCCCACTAGTCTCTGCATCCAACTTCTGCACGAATATATCAAGATCAACCATGTCACCCTCTGAATCAGAATCACTTGGATTCTCAAATATGCTAAGTGGCACATCAACTTTTAACACGAAACCATAAACTAAAAGGGGCGGTGAGGGGACGTGAGGGGGCGTGAAGGGGGGTGTGAGGGGGCGTGAAAGGGGGTGTGCGGGGGCGTGAGGGGGCGTGAGGGAAACATCCCCTAGAAGTCCCCAAGACCCCGGAGCGCGAGGGGGCGAGGAATCTAGACCCCTAGGTGGGGGGGAGAGACCTCGTGTAACACTGGTTTATGGAGGTGGTGGAGCAAAAAAGAGCTCAAATAGAGCTGAAATTTTTCACATAAAAAGGACTGTGGGCTTGACTAATGGTTCCAATTAAAAAATGATATCTAGACAGAGAATAAGTGTAGCATGCAAACATGCATTGAAAATCCATCTGAGTTTGCATTGTATTACTTATGATGGATTCAAATTTAGGTTTCAAAATGCCAGGTTATGGCATGATTTTGTCGAGAAACCCTTAGTTGGATTCTCATGTTGGTTTAATTTATATTTTAAGTTTGTTTTGCAATCTTTGGGTGATAGTAACTCTTGAACTAGGTTACCAATGTGTAACAATCATATTTCAAGAATAAAGTTGTGATTTTTTTATATTATTATTATCTATTAGCTACGAGTATTGACACCTAATGCCTGGAATTTTGACATCTTGATAGCATGGATAATTTCGAAAATGTTTCTAGTAATGTTAACATAATAACTATCATTACGTGTCTTCACTTTTGTCACCATAATAGACTTGTGATATGGACTCATCACACAACTTCATATGCTATGTCCCAACAAGTTCAAACTGGTTGAACCTATCTCATAGTGTGGTTATTAAGGACAAGTTGCTTGGTATATAACTCGATAGCATAGACCGCGTTGCGGTTCTAAAAAGAATCCTCAAGTGTCAAAAAAACTTCACAATATGTTCTACTATAAAGCCTTTTGGGATACCTGAAATAATATATGTATCATTGATGAATTTTAAAGTATGACAAGATCCAGAGGGAAAGGAAATCAATGGAAGAGTGATCCACCAATGAGAACCTATAATTTAGCATCATATGAGTTAGAGTCTAGGAAATTGAAACCCTATAATTTTAATTAGTGATGAAGGACATCACATAGGTAATTATATTTTCATGTAGAATAACTTGTTAATTCAAATTTAAACTACATAATATGAAAGGCATACCATAAAATTTTCCACGTAAGTCCAAACAACCTATAAAAAGGGAAAACCTTCTTTTTCCATGGGAAATAATTTACCTTTCCTTTTTCAAGATAATCTAAATCACAAAAAATATGAACTATACTGCACACATTCTTGGATAATGTGCAAGTGGAAAAGGAATACCAAATTAATAAGCGTTTCTTTGGGAAAAATTTAAATCTTGTATTGGGTGATGAAGATAATAGAGGGTATTGAATCTTGATTCTTGACATCTAGAGAACCCTACAGCCTAACACAATCCAATGGAATTGACCAAAAAAACCCAAATAGAGTCAACCCTACTATAGGAGGAAGGGCCTGCAGTAAGAACTTACCATTTTACAGAGCGAGGCGGAATGCGTGCCTGGGGCGAGAGGCGAACGGCGAGGGCGAATGCGGGGGCAAATGCGTGCACGGGGCGGGGGGTGAATGCGGGGGTGAATCTTTGTTACCGAAAGAGGGCGAGGGCGAATCCGGGGGTGGATGTTGTTCGGGGCGGGCGAATGCGTTGCGGGGGCTCGGGCGAATGCGGGGGCGGGTGCGTGCAGGGGGCGGGGGCAAATGCGGGGGGCGAATGCGTGCACGCAGAGCAGAGGGAGAATGCACGCGTGATATCAGACGTTAATGTAGCACACATGTACATTTGAACACTAATAGATTTTTGTAGTTGAAATGCAATGCTTGTTTTCATTTAAATGTAGGGTTTTTAAAGCAGGGAGAAATAATTGTTGCCAAATTAATAAGCGTTTCTTTAGGAAAAATTTAAATCTTGTATTGGGTGATGAAGATAATAGAGGGTATTGAATCTTGATTCTTGACATCTAGAGAGAACCCTACAGCCTAACACAATCCGATGGAATTGACCAAAAAAACCCAAATAGAGTCAACCCTACTATAGGAGGAAGGGCCTGCAGTAAGAACTTACCATTTTGCAAGAGCTGAGGGTGAATGCTATTCTGCAAGAGGTGAGGGCGAACGCTGAGGGCGAATGCTGAGGGCAAATGCTGTTCTGCAAGAGCTGAGTGTGAATACTGAGGGCAAATGCTGTTCTGCAAGAGCTGAGGGCGAATGTTGTTCTGCAAGAGCGGAGCGCGAATGTGCGCGTCATATCACACGTTAATGTAGCTCTTTCCACGCATACGAAACAATAAAATCATTTTTATGTACCGCGCATATATGTTTCGAATTTTTATGTAGCGCACTTATAAGTTTCGTATTTTTATGTGGCGTGCATATAAGTGTCGTTTTACTGACGGCGGAAAAAGCGTCGCTATTGTGACCGGTACGTAAACGTCAAAGTGGCGACACCTAGACATTGTGTCGCACTTGCGACGATTTAAGTCGTCTCAATAGCGACGCTTTCGGCCATAATGTCGCAATTGCGATGTCTTCCTCCAAACGTCGCAATTGTGACACTTTTCTAAGTGTCGGTATTGCGACACTTTTCTATAAACGTCGGTATAGCGACGGTTTCGGGCGGGATGGAAAAAATTTGGGGAAATTTCCGACATTTGGTCAAAAGCGTCAGAACCAAGTGTCGGAATTTGCGCCAAATGTAGTAGTGGTCATCTTTGACATGGAAAAATGAAAACCTCACCTGTCACACTAGTTTTATTTCCAGGTTCAAGTTGTGTCGAAAGGGAGACCAATCCATTGCATTGTCATAGATGAAGGTGCTTCGACCTGCGTATTGTTAACTGCATGCTGGCTTGCTTTGGGTTCTCCCACTTTGTCTCTATCATCGAATTCCCTCAAAAATTTCAATGGCCACACTTTCCTCCCAAAAGGCTACCTTGATAACTACCCCATTACACTTAGTGGGAAAATGATAACTGTGGACATAGAAATCATAGATTGTCATCACGAATATAATATTTTTTTGGGTCGCAGTTGGTCTTACGTGATGACTACCATTGTTTCTTTGGTTCTCCGATCATACATCTTCCATTGGATGGGAAGATAGTTACAATGGACCAACTATCCTTTTTCACTCTGATTATTCTATATTACCTAGAAGCATTGTACCCTTAGTAGGAGGCGTTCCTGACTCTTACGTCAATGTCAGTACTATCCTTCTGAAGGCATCTTCCCTGATGGGTTGTTTTCCTCTCCCGCCGCCAGAGGTTCCACACAAAATTTCAATTATATCCACCTTCTTGGATGGCTCTATCGATCCCTAACAGAACCTTCAGAAATTGATTCCTACAGAGATCAGATGCCACTATCACCGGTTGAGTTGGCTTATCAAGCCATCCAATTAGCATCCACTACTCTGGTTTCGACCAATGGTACCACCCTCTCGCCCACCATAGTTCCTTCTAAGGATCTCCTCGATGAGGTCCTACCTACGGACGAAGCTATCTGAGAGATCATGTCTCTAAAGGAACGACCTTGGGGAGAGTTTCATCATCGCGCTTAGATATTTGATTCAGACGCGACCACTATCCAAATCATGTCTTTCGACCCACCTGGGATCGTTCCCTCCACTTACACGACTATTCAAACTATCGACGCAGAAGGGAACATGGGAAATATTTCTAATGCTATGATCATAGATATCTCAGTCAAAACGGGTATTGTGGAAATATACAGATTGGATCTGATTTCATTCCCGAGGAAATTTCACGCTTCACATCCCTTTTTAAGGAGTTCTACGATGTTTTTTCTTGGTCTTATGATGAAATTCTTGGCATAGATACTTCTATAGTCGAGCATGAAATGAATATTTATGACAATGTCAAGCCTATCTGGCAAAGGCTCTGACCTATCTACCCTCGCAAAGAAGCAACTATCAATACAGAAGTCGAAAAACTCTTACACGTTGGTTTCATCTATCCCATTCCTCTGATGGAATGGGTATCCAATCCTGTCCCCATAGATAAGAAACAAGGCACCATTCGAGTTTGTGTTGATTATCATGATCTGAACACCGCTTGTCCAAAAGACAATTATCCTACTCCGTTCATAGATCATATTCTCGAGGATTGTGTCGGATGCGAGTCTTTCTCCTTTATGGATGGTTTTTTAGGATATAACCAGATAGTGATTAAAAATGATGAACAACATAAAACTGCCTTCTTTTTTCCTTGGGGCACATTTGCGTATCATAAACTCCCATTCGGTTTGAAGAATGTGGGAGAAACTTTTCAAGGAGCCATGGACTATGAATTTCATGATATCAGACATATTGTACAAGCTTACTTGGATGACCTTTTGGCTCACTCCAAGAAATGAGCCCACCGCGTTGCGCATCTTAAAGAAAATTATTTTCGCGGTGTAGGTTCTACAACATATGTTTGAATCCGCACAAGTGCGTATTTTTTGTAGAGTCTGGATGCCTTCTTGGTTTCATTGTCTCCAAGCACGGGATTAGGGCTGATCCTAATAAGGTTAAGGCAATTATTTAATTACCTATGCCACAATCCATTCTGCAACTCCAACATTTGCAAGGGAAGGAAAACTTCTTACGTCGTTTCATCGTAAACTATGTCGAGATGACGAAAGGCTTCATGCACTTGCTCAAGAAAGGGGTACCGTATCTATGGGATGATCAAGCTCAATTGTCATTTGACACCTTGAAATGGGTGCTCATTTCTACCCCACTTCTTAGTGCCCCCAAATATTCACGCAACTTTCTCCTCTACCTAGCAGCCTCACCATCCTCACTAGGCATGGTTTTGGTTCAAGTTCTGGATGACGATAGCGAGCATGTGATATATATATGTCAAAAGGTCTCATTGGAACTGAATTATGATATTCACATGTGGAGAAACTATCACTCACGGTGGTATTTCCTGTCAACCGCCTCTGACACTATATATTGCTACGACAAACTACCGTAATTGCCTTAGAGAATCCCATGCGACACATCATGTCTCGTCAGATTATTGGAGGAAAATATTCCAAATGGATTGTAATTTTCCAACAGTTTGATTTTATTTTCGCTGCTGCCAAAGCAAAGAAATCTCTATTCTTCGCCGAATTACTATTGGACCTTCCTATAATTGACCCAAAAGAAGTATCTCATGATCCATTTCTTGATGAATCCATCTATCTGGTTGATTCTTCTGATCCTTGGTACGGAGAAATTCTGGTCTAACTCCAAACTCAACGGTTCCACCCAACTCTAACATTAGATGATCATCGCTGCATTCGTCACCAAGAAAACACTATCTTGTATTAAACGATACTATATATTGTCATGGTGTCGATATAGTTCTTCGACATTTTATCACTCTTAAATAGGCATAACACATTTTAACTGAATGACACGCTAGGGTGTGTGGTGGTCATATTTCTTGAATAGATACTGCCCTGAAAATATTGAGTGCAAGATACTATTGGCCAAAGTTCTTTAAATACTGCATCACAATGGTCCAGAAGTGCCATTTGGAGGAAAATATTCCAAATGGATTGTAATTGTCCAACAGTTTGATTTTATTTTTGCTGCTGCCAAAGAAAAGAAATCTCTAGTCTTCACCAAATTACTATTGGACCTTCCTAGAATTGACCCAGAATAAGTATCTCATGATCCATTTCTTGATGAATCCATCTATCTGGTCGATTCTTCTAATCCTTGGTACAGAGAAATTCTGGTCTACCTCCAAAGTCAACGGTTCCGCCCAACTCTAACATCAGAATATTTTCGTTGCATTCGTCACCAAGCGAAACACTATCTTGTATTGAACGATACTATATATTGTCATGGTGTCGATACAGTTCTTTGACGTTTTATCACTCTTAAATAGGCATAACACGTTTTAACTGAATGACACGCTAGGGCGTGTGGTGGTCATATTTCTTGAATAGATAATGCCCTGAAAATATTGAGTGCAAGGTACTATTGGCCAACTTTCTTTAAATACTGCATCACAACGGTCCAGAAGTGCCATCCGTGTCAGATTTTTACAAATAAAATGTGTTCCCATCCTGCCCCTCTTCATCCAGTTATCTCCATTGGTCCTTTCGCTAAATGGGGAATAGACATCGTCACGTGTAATCCCACTTCTATTGATGGACACAACTACATGATAGTTACAGTCGACTACTTCACAAAATGGGCTGAAGCCCAGGAAAAATTTAATAACCCCCCTAAATTTATATGTATAATAAATGGGCAAATCCCCATGATACATAGGAAACATGGAAGGCAATTTTATTAATAATATAACATGTATATATAATTTTTTGGCGAATCTCTCACGAGATTATATTATCTTGTAAAATCATGGTGAATCACCAGTACAAATGGCAAATCACTAGTACAAAACAGTGAATTGTTGTCTAGTGGAGTTCGAGGTGTTGGTTCCAATGAAGATATGGTAGTTGAACTAGGATTTGAAGGAAGAAAACCACTGAGACCAAGCATGGCACATGGTGACTCGTGAGGGAAGTAGTTCTCGTGCAGTTTCGAAAATGAGTTCTTCTAGTTTTGTTAAGTGTAGTGTTGTTTCTCATGCTACTACTATCACTGATATTGAGGTTGGAGAGGAGTTTGAGGAAGCATGGAAGGTATCAGTGGTGGAGAATTACAAAGAGGACCCCATGATGGGCTCCATTTTTCCCTTTGGTATTTGGGCCTTCAAGTTCTTATGTTCATTGAACCAACAATTAACCATTGAACCAACAATCAACTTGACTGAGTTTTTTTAGGTACGAGTCAACTTAGACTAATCTTTAAAACCATGCTTTGCACTATCCCATATTTATCACACTAATGCTACAAAACATTGTGCTTTTTCACCTAACTCTCATGCATGCACACAAAATTTTCATTAAAATCTATAACCCTAACCAAGTGAGAATTGATCAACAATTTACACCAAAGTTTTTTATAGTGTTGAAAGTTCATAAGAAATTTAGATCCATAGACCATGTTACCTTAAATAAATTTTGAGATAACCTCCACAAATTCGACCACAATAGAGCAAAATTGTGATAAATTTTAAATCTACAAAAATTAGGATTCATGTTCCTAGGAACGATCATAAGAAGTGGTTGACATATAGGTCGAGTTTTGAGCCTTGACACAATAGTAATGCAATGGCTTAGATCAAAACTCACACATTGAAAATCCATCAATGAAGAGAAGAAGAGATCAGTATGAATTACACATACTCCAAACTTCCTACCAAATTCTACTTAGTTGTCTGCAACTCAGCTATACATAATCTTATAGTAAATACAAATTCCACAAGCCTTGTTCACATAGCTAATAAATGGCCGTTTGAAGAGCACCCATTATATAATAGTAATATTAGCAATCAATAGATTATTTCATATTGAAATTCATAGCCATAACACTCCTATGTATTGTATGATGTATTCAACTTGCATTATCAAATATAGATAAAATCATACTTTTTATTGATACATTTAAATTACTTGAACACAATTTTGAATGCAATTCTAGTCAAGGAGTAAAGTCGGTTTGATGTGTAATGATCTATAAAATAATGAAGAAACTTAGTAACACATCACAACTTTCACGTTTGAAAAAATTATAAAGATTTCATACAAATCCATTGTTGTTATAGTTCCTTCTCTCAACCATGTTCCACATAGGCATGGAAAATCAAGTAATACTAGCATTTTCACCGAGAGGTGAAAAGTAACGCGGGGGAGTGGGGATACATCTTCCATGCGAGATAAAGGTGATGTAGGTGATAAACTTGGAGGCAATACGAAATGTTTTGGAAGAATGGGTGGTTTTTTTATCATCTCTTGTGAGTTACCTTGAAAAATGCCTTGTTCTCTTCATGCCTACCTCTTAAACCTTCAAAAAAAACTATCCACAAAATGCATATTCAACGACCTCTATGAAATATGTACTTAGTTCGTGAGAGGAGCATTAATCCTTGTTTAAAATATAATAAAGTGAAATTATAATATAGTGAACAACTTCAACTCCTCCCTAATCTTAAAAATTTTATATTTATCTAAATATTATCATTTCCATGAAATAAAATTGGTCACAACTCTTTAATATAATAAAATAAAAAATTTAATTAAACAAATATATACATCAAAACATAATTGACCAAATTTGTATCTATTATCCAAACCTGTCACCTTTCGTATCCCATTCATTTAAATCCACTTGGTTGCATTATCTTAAATTAGAATACATTCATATGTATAATACAAAGTGCTTCACCCTCAAATATAGTTTTTCTACCCCTTCATTTGGGTTCTCTGGGTTGCATTGGTCTTGAATTCATGATATACTTACTATATAGTAACCAAAAAGACAAAGCAAACAATCGGTTCTATTTTAAGATAAGTTTGAGCTTTTAGAAAAGATGCGGCCAAAGGAAACATATTGATTTCATTTACATATAGGTAACCCTTTGAATGTAGACCATTTCTTGAAGAACATTTTTATTGATGAGGAATATAATACAATATTCAATTTTGGAACTAAAAATATTATTTATATAGATTTGTGTATGGGGTAAACAATAAATAAAAAATTTAACTAGCCTTGGGGTGGTCAATATTTATAAATTTTATTTATACTTTCTCTACCATGTATATCATATACCTATCAATCACAAACATGAAAAGTTGTGGAATTGATGCAGGAGCATCCGGACTTAGCCAACAATGTGATTGGATGTTCACATGTTGTGGCTAAATATGAGATGGATAAACATTGGCCATTAATTTTCTATCTTAATTTTAAATTAGAGAAATTAGTTGTTGGATTTGTTAGATTAATTAGGAAATAAAATTTGAAATTGGTTCCTCCCTACGTGGAGATTAAGCCAAGAACTGAGAAATAGGAATAAATTAAACAGAAATCTATTTTAAGAGGAAGGATGTTTTGGATTTTTTTAATATAAAATGTGTGAATAGGTGAAGCAAAAAAATATAGACAGAGAGCATGAAGAAAGGGACTAAGAGCTGGAACAATCGATGAATCAAGACACGAAGGGCTAAAACTCCGTAATCTTTACTTTAAGAATAACATATTGAAGTTTGATGTGAAGAATCGTGTTTTCAGGTGCTGGATTTCGTTTAAAAACCTTTAAAGATCAATCCCGTATACATTGGTACCATTCTTCTATTTTATGAGTTTTTATTTAAATTTATCAGTGAACAAAGATTTATCACATAACTGTGTATTGAAAGTTTTAAATCCTTATATGACTGAATGATTGATTTAAAGAATGGGGCAACTGATTCATTATAGAACCTTGTTCCACACAAAATTGTGTGTGTCGGATGAGTACAACAACTTTTAAAAACCACAAATGGTATATCGCATGATTTCATAGCAGTGTATCGTAGTTGCTCAAACCGTGTGATACACTCCCAAATGTGACACGTAGCATAAGGATGGGCTAATAAAACCACTTTTATCGCAAATATTCAAAGTGTTAATTGTCCTGTTAGTTTATATGCGATCATCGTCAGATTTGGCAATAAAACGGAGGTGGAGTGCGATGACCGTAGGATTTACAAAGGTTTGATTGAACGGTGGTGATTGTACGAAGGAAGGAATTAGAACGGTCAACGGGATTGAATACGTTTCAATTTTTATATGGGTTACTTCGCTCTTACTTAAATTGCAAGTGATCATGTTGTTTCTGTTTTGAGGGTGTATATTATAATTAACATATGATTCCACTCCTTGATTGATTAAATTAAAAAGAAATGAATTTTTTCTTAAAATTGCAATTTGTTGTTTGACTCCGGCATCAGGAATTCACGGTGATGATCTGCTCTGGAAACACAACCAACCTTTATTATTACCACTATTAAATTTTATATAGTACTACATATGTAGATAAAATTTCCAGCTTCCAAAGAGACAAACTTGCTTCTCCAACATGATGGCACATTCTTAACTACTAGCATTTATGATTGTTGAATGTAAGAAAGCTTTCTAAGTACATCTAATCTACTGCGAGGCTCGAAATCCTAGACTATGTTCTTTTTTACCATATATCTGTAGGCTGCAAACTTCTTCTTGTTTGAAGAGGAGTTGTCTATTATTAGAACTACCTTCCCTACCTCTGATGCCTTGAAGGAATTGTAAATTAGCTCATCAAATGAAGAAAACTTTATGTTCTTGTCAATTAGATTTGAATAGCTTCCCTATGCACTCGGCACAAACTCTGACCGATAAGAAACATCCCACCCACCAACTATGAGGTCCCACAAAATTGTTGCTCCCACCTTAACAACATAGACAGCTTGAATGTGAGAATTCAAAAACAAATAAAAATCCCAATCGCATAGACATTGAGGATGAACTCGATCTCAAATCCAACACCCATAAAATTTATACCCAAAACAAAAACTCATCAAATTTGGAAGTATATTGGAAACAAAACTGAGGCGAAAGAGCTAAATTTGAATGCAGGAACTGACACAAAATCTGCAAACTTGAGCAATTTTTGACATACATTATCTCCACTCCCTCAATATCAAGATTGATTTTCTCCCCATCGCTAATGGAGAACTATACTGTAGGCTTGTGAGGTCCAAAATCTACATCTTTGGTTCTGCTAAGTCCCCCATACTGTATAGGCACATTCTCTGGAGATATAAATCTGCAAGTAAAATCAAGTATTAAATAAGTTTCTAGGAAATTTTCATTGAATATATCCTTCATTATATCATATATAATCAAAGTCTTCAATTGATTTTGTGCATATTTTCACTACATTAGAGAATGAATTTCACAAACTTTTAGAATCACATACTTTTAGAAGGTCTCTGTGACTTTTCCTTCACGTGAAATTACAAATTTTCTCTTGGTACGTTGTGCCAAGAAAGGACTCAACATGGAGTACAATGCACTGAAATACCATGGGACATTGATGAACACCTGAAAAATAGAGAGAATACTAATTAAGAGGTGATTTTTCTATTTGATAAACTGAGTATAATATCCTTACCCTTATATGGCCCAACAAAATCCCACACTCACAAGTTGAATATAGAAAAAAGACTTAATTACATATGGAATACTTGGTCATTAGAAAGATTGGAGAAATTCTTCAACAGTGTACTTGAAACGGATCATTTTGAATTCTGGCAGAGGAAACGACAGTTGGAAGTCACAACCCAAAGGTAGTATGTTGGAGGTTCTGTAGTCTACAATTTATGAGATTGTATTTCAAGTCCTAGAAAGATAAAATTGTCCATTACTATACTTCATTCATAGAGTGATTTCATTTTCTTCAAATTTTTGGGATAAAATAGAAATAAAGGGTTTCCTCCGTAAGTTTCTTGTGAAAAGCCTAATTCCCTCACTGTATTATGTGACAGTGGGGGCTACCTTAACACAAGGGGTTATATCTCAACTGGTTGTCACCATATTGTTGAGAATTTTTTTAGTTCCACACTAGCAGGTGCCTTGTTAAACCCTGCTAGGTAAGGTGCACTAATCTATGTTAATGGGCTTATTTGGGAATTTGGATACCATCTTCAAATGTGTTGAAGCATCCTTTCATTTCTCATGATATTTCCCTTTGAAACAAAAATAGTGACCATTACATTGATGATGAAAAATAAAACCCTTGAGGGTAGGTTGTGACCATACAAATAAATGACTATATACACTCCTACATCTCTAAGCCGTGTAATTATGGGTGAAAAATACAATGAGGTTGAACTTAACAGGTCAAAAAGGTCCATTGAGACTAAAAAAACTATGATTCAAGAAACAAAACTGGAAATGTGTTGATACAAGGAAAACTTGAGAGAAGTGTTTTTCACTTATGGAAACACCAAAAAAATACGAGTTAACTCCTCATACATGTTAGCATTGCATAGACTCTCTTAATCAATAAGGAAAAATAAAATAACCATTGGAGGACATAGGCACCAGAAACAATATATTATATTCATTTCACTAGTAATATTAACATAATGTTAAACCATTGACTAGGCTTCCATTCTACCTGTGGTCTGCTCTGACACACAAATGGTAGGAACCTCAGAAATATATAGGCCCAGTGGAAGCCTCAAGTGATTTTTATGAAGTAGATATCCTTCATGCACCTGAGCCAAAGGAAGACCATTCCTTGTAGTCTAGTCCATCTTGACATGTTTTTTGAAGCCTTTCGAAATGGAGAAAGGCAAGGGAAAGAAAATGTCCATGTGCTCATTATACATAAGGTTTTGTAGGAATACTATTGCATTTTCACAATGTGAGTAACTAATAATTGAATGTCCATACTCAAATATTTTGTGGGAAACTATTGTATTGTTTAATAAAAAATATATAAAACCAAATATGCCTAAAGATCTCTATTAGATCCCTATATAAAAGGAACCTCTCTGTAAAATATATATTGTAACTTTTAGCCTTTTTCAGTCTAGGCTGAAGATATATGTAATTTGACACCATTTGAAACTAGCAAACATATGTCAAGTAATAAATGTCTAGAGATGCATCATAAATTCCAATTTTTCGTGTTCCAAAATTTTCAAAACACCAGATCTATGAGGACATCTAACATCATCCTTCTGATCATTTATAGTCATTCAGATAGATTTTTCTAGGAAAGCTCAGAAAAGGAAAAAACATTTGTGTTTTGAGCAGTTACAGACCTTTCTTGCTACCATCTCTGGGTAGTTATCTTGAAAAAGTGCAAGAATTTGGTTTGATACAGCTCTCAATTATCTCTTCAGCATACTCTTAGGATATGTGTCTGAATCATGGCATTGACACCACCAGGCTTGAAATCAAGGAACTTGATGACCTTCTCCAAAATTTGGACCCTCCATCTCAGAAACTTCTTCAGTTTCTCATTGTCTCCAAAGATCTTCTGGTAGAGCTCCTTGTCTCGAAAAATCCCATAAGAATTGTATCACACAGGGTGCCCCACTTTATCATAACAATGCATGAAGGCCACTAAATTCGGATCCTCTTCAACTATAATGTCAGATCCAAATGCCTTCCTCCATGCCACACTATTCTGCAACATGATGAATGCATCATTCACCCTGAAATCCCTGGCACAAAGAAATTTTGGAAGTATAACATCAGTATCTAGGAAAAATAAGCAAGGGAACCCACTAAGGGTGCATTAATGTAGGTGGAAGGTTCATATTGATCATAATTGTTTCTCACATCAATAAACCTATCCATGTTATCTAGGCCTCCCACCACAACTCCCACCAAGATGTTGGGATCTGGTGCACTGTTGTATAGAGATTGGAAGCCTGCTTTGCAGGGAATGGGTTGAGGATGATTGGCCTTAGAGGGTAGAGAATAGGCTATGCGATGAATAATTTTTCGACAGAGTTAACCATATCCAACCATGCATGACATCCTCATAGGATTATCTCCCACTATGTAATCAGCCTTCATCAACACAAAATTGATTTATAACCTGCATACATTAGTAACTTTTTGAAATAATAGGAAAATTAAGCATTAGGATATTATGAATCTATATCTAGCATTTTGCAAGTGCTCTTAGCCTATGAGGAGTGACTGGCGTTGTCCCACCACAAGTTACTACTTGTTTGGAGGAGCTCAAGTATTTTTCATATCTCAAGAGCGAGAAGGAAGAAGATGTAACATATTTCAAATTAGTATCCTGCAATGTGTAAATAATACCTCCTGATTACACAACAACATATAGTGTTAAATTTAAAAGGATAGAGAGCAAGTGTACTATATTTCAATGCTAGTAAAATCTAAGAGATCCCCTAGAGTATATTGAGCATGTGAATAAGGTGTTCTAGGCAGAAGATAGCAAATAAAATTGTTTGCATGCCGTTTGTATTCCTGAAGAGAGTGCACATTTCGTGTCAAGAACTCTTGCACACAAAATACATGAATACAATCAGTCATTTACATAGAATACCTAGTAAACAATCAAATTTCCCAAAAAATTCTCCCTATAGTTAATTACAATAATAAAGAGTTATTTGAATATTAACATCTATTAAGGAATACATATGTGAATTTAGGAAGGGGTATTCAATGCTTTTGGATTTAAACACATTACTTCTTAAAACTAAACACATGCTATTATATTTATTGTTGAACTTATGAGGATTGCAGATTCTAGGAATATCTAGGAATCTGACTGTCACTAGAAAGGTCAAACAATTGACCCTTTTGTAACCATCAGATTTCAAGATATTCTAGGAATCTGCAATCAACATAATAATACCTTGTTACTAAATGGTAGGCAAGCCCTACTACTACTGACTATTAGACCCACTCAAACTATATATACCTTTGATAAAAGTACTCAAGCTCTTGCATGTTTTTTTTCCCACCCAAATACATTATCCGATTAGCTAGCTCCTAAGGATGGGTCATTTACTTGAATTTAGTTTAGATATGTTGGATTGCATGTTTCCTTGTACAGCCAAGCTTCTCCCCAAAGTAGTTTGTCCTGTAATGATCCCACAAGGAATTCTGTTATAAATCTTTCAATTTGAACCGCAGGATAAGAATCTTGGAATTGAACTTATTTAAGCTTGCCTAATATCAATTAGAAAATAGTAATAAACTATTTAATTTAAAAATGGAGGAGCCTTAGAATAACTCCCATCAACCCACACAACATGATGATCACCTACCTCCTTTGAAGTGCTCACATGCATAATCAATAAGTTATAGGCAGAGAGCAGTGCCACCTCAGTATGCAGATTCATGAGATCTCGAGGAGAGCCCTGACCTCCACCCATGAGACCCTTGCAATAGTGTCTTTGTCTAGGCCCTTTTTGCAATCACATAAGACACCTTCCTTCCCATTGATCCATTTCTCTGCAAAGAGAATCCTTGTTGTGCAGTTTTCTACCAAGTCATAAGACATATATGTGTTTGGTGTTCAGACAAGAATCATGAATATACATTATTTTTTGGTTGTGCACATCCAAATAGTTTAGGGGACAGTTGGAGTATATTATATTTTGATGTTTGTAGATGATGTGGCCCTTCTAGTCTCATCCCCAAACAAATTGCAAAGACTGCTCGATGCCCTAACCCTTTTCTATGATCTTCATCAGTTGACAGTAAACCTAGGTAAAAACCAAAGTCATCATCTTCAACGTGTTGAAGAAAATCCTCCTTGATCACCATTTCTTTCTCAAAGGAGAGGAGATCAAGATCACCAACTCATATACTTATCTACGGGTACTATTCCCAAGACCTTGCTTTAGTTTGTAACATGCACTTCAGCCCTGACATTCTCCAAATCTCCTGAAGGAAAAAATGTTGTTGGCTTCTTCTCACGAAAATTGAAATAGCATTTATTCATATTTTTTGTCCTCGATATATCTTTGATTCTCAAAATAAGGAAAACTAATATGTACACCTCAAAACACACAAAGATAACGACTTATTTTCTTTGTCTTCAACAACTCCCTGAGATAAGGTCAAAACAATCAATTTTGCACCCAAATTACAAGCAAGTAATAGCCCAAAATCATTGAAGCCTAAAGTAAAGCTAAAATTATGATAGTGTATTTACCACAGGCGAGCTCTTCTGATTCTTGGTAGTTGAGAAGCCCACATGCAGTCATCATAGATCATATCGAGACAAAATGTTTCTTCATATTCACTACCATCAATACACCTTCCACACTCATCACAATGTGCAATACAAAATGTACAATACCGACACTAACTGTCTAGTATTTTTTCTTTTGGAAACTTTCATTGGTGTAGTCATAAACAAGCCTTGCATTCCCACATCTAGGGCAAGCTTCAATATCAATTTTACTATCATCATCATATGAAAGTGAATAATAGTGACCATTAGGATAAAACCATGGTTTTACTGAATGAAACTTCTGTTGTAAACCACCATCCAAAAGGTAATTCAACTTCTCAAGGTGCTCTCTTGTTATCCCAAAAAGTCCATTAATTCTCAATTGCTTCAATCTGTGCATGATGCATTATCTGTGTTCTTTGACATCTTTTACAATGCCATCAGTAGTTAACCTTGTGCAGCCTGACAAACATAATTGAAAAGCCCAGAAACAAGTGCACCACATATATTCAAGGGAAGAGTAGGAGGTACCAAGAGAAAATGATATTTCACACAAAAATTATGAATTAACGAGCTTAACTTGAGCAAGTGTAAGATAAAAATATAATTTCATGAAGAAAATCTAATACACTTGATAACAAAAATAAAAGTCCACAATCAATGCACAATATGGTTTTGAAAAGAATGGACAAACTGAATAAAGAGAACAACCTACAAGCAGTACCTTCCATGCAACATCATTTTCATAGAAATGCATTACCTTCTCATGTTTCCAGATATCTAATGAAAATTAATATATGCCAAGCAAGTTGAGGAGAAACCACCAATGTGAGAAAAAATAGAAGACAAATCAAGAAACGAGAGAAATTTCAAACACATAAGAACATGGAATACCAAAAGGAAGAGTTGCACCAGTGCCTCCCTTGAAGGTTTCAACATTTTGGGGAAAATTCTACCTACATTTCCTTCAAAAAATAAGCTTCTAATATTTTAAGTTTCTATCCTTTTATCATTGTATTTAAAGGAGCCTAGGGGTTAAATTCACATGCAAACACATCCATTTAGTAACCCGGTTTGAAAACATTTTACGAGAGTCACAATTCCATTTCATGAAACCCATACAATTACATTAACTGGATCTAACTATTTGACATTGATAATCATGCCAAAATTTAGAAAATCTATATTCAAAAAGTAAATATATTGTTTTCTTCAAAATGTCAAGTACAACAAAAAATTCATCTTTCTATAATTTCTCAAAATCAGAAACCAATACTTGCTTCAGTCCATCATCTGTAATTTTCAGGCACTCCACTAAAGTCAATTTTTGTAGGTGACCTTGAGACCGTTCAACAAGTTTTAAGAGGGCATCATCAGTGAGCCTTTCACTTAGAGGATACTCCACATGTATATTTTTCCATAGACGAGGATCATCTTTCACTGTAGCATGTAGACACTTGCAATATTTTTCAATGGATAGAAGATCTTGTAGGCCCAAATACCAAAGGGGAAAATGGAGCCCATCATGGGGTTCTCTTTGTAATTCTCCACCACTGCTACCTTCCATGCATCCAAAAATAGCCTCGGTTTCACCCTGAGCAATCTGGAAAGAATCATAATAAGATGACGTGGTTCCTTTGGTTCCACCAACATTAGTGGCATTGTCAGCTATTTTTGAAACCAACATTCTAATATCCTTAGCATTATGATCAACTGCCACTATTCTTCCTAGGTCAACAAACTCAGGTCTGCCTTGGCATCAAAAGTGTAATTGCATAAAAGGAATGTCGGTTTCATGCCAATAAGTCTCCTACGATGAAAGCGGAGGAACCTAGTACATAGACGGTTTTTCTCTTCGCTTAGCTACTCAAGGCTTATTTCCCTTTCCAAATATCAATAATTATTTTTCAAGGAAAATCTCTAATAAGAAAAATATTTAATTATATTCTAAAAGGTGAAAATCTCGAAATCATGCCACAAAGTGAAAGGAAATAAAATATCATTCCTCAAACCACCAAATATATAAAGAAAACAATAATATTTATAATAATAAAACTAGATATATCGATCTATGCATGATATGAGAACCATAAGCATTCAAGGGACTAAAAAAATATTTGACCAAAACAAACCAAAAAATTCAAACTCAACAAAATCCTCTAAGCAAGCAACAAACAAACCACTAAAATTTTCTAAGATATCAGAGCTAGACATAAATACAATTTCATGTACTTGAATAAGCCCATTGTTGCTTAGTGTTAGACTTCTTAAATTAGTTATTTATCATTTAATACTAGGACACTATCTATGTGAAAAGAAATAGGTCCCAACTTCATCAAATCCGACTTCATTTCCAATCAAAGATAAAAACCACCTTCATTTCCAGTACCAATATAAAATCACACATTTTCCAAATATCAATAATTATTTTCCAAGAAAATATAAAACTCGAAACTCAGCAAAATTCCCCAAACACAAGTAACATATATACCATTAAAATTTTCCAAGATTTCAGAGCTAGACATCAAGGTAGTTTCATTTACTTGAATGAGCCCATTGATGCTTTGCGTTGGTCTTGTTAAATTAGTTATTAATCATTTAATACTAGTCAGACACTATCTATGTGAAAAGAAATAGGCCTCAGCCTCATCAAATCCAGCTTCATTTCTTGTCACAAATAAGAAACAAACAATGTAAGGATTAAATATGAAACATCAATCTTAAAATAACACGCATGAAAGAAATGTAGCTACAACGTTACAATGAAAAATACAAAATATAGAACCCATTTTTACCTGAATTTGACATATAGTAATCTTGCATGATCAATGGAACATGTATACCAAAATAAGATTCCTAGGGTATTTCAATTTCCCAGTTCTCATCTTGGTCATCATTTTCTACATTGTGAACATGATATTCTCCTGATGTACTACCATTATGAGCCTCCAAAACATTATGTTCTGTATCAAGTTCAATAGATTAATTTGTTATATTGTTTTCTCCCCTTCTATCACAATCTGATCGCCAAAGCGCTAGTGCTCTTTCATACGGAAAATTGTTAATGTCATACTTTGTTACATATAATATTAAACATGTATCCACATATTTATCAAGCTTGTTCCTCAACTTTGACTTCAAGAATGATAGGGCACTAAACATTCTCTCGTCCTCCATTGATCCCAAAATCATGGTTTGACACAAATCTGCTAATTTGAAATATTCTGATATTTTTTCTTGTAGATATTGGCTAGCACTTAAATTAGTCCATAATCTTGTTATAACACTGTTTTCATTAGGATTCTCCAAAAAAGGATATTTCTTCCACATTGTTTCAGCAAAGTGTCCACCTTGTTGATACAATTTTGATGAATCTAAAATACCTTCAATTTGTTCTCCATGTATCAAGACTTTCTTGCAAAAGTGGTCTACTAAACATTTTAATCTCTTTTGAAAATCGGATTTTAAATTTCTTGGACATTGACAATTGCTCCAATATTGAGGGTATACCACACACATGGCCTCCAACAATTCATCTCGAGGAAATCGTTCTCTTATCTCTGATGATAGTGATCTTGCAATTTCTATCCAATTCGGTCTCACTGAAATCACAAAAATATCAAATTGGTCTCTTGACATGGGGCAATATTTGGTGATTTGTCTTGTCTTACTAATATAATGAAAGGGAACCATATACCCATGTACTGTGATACATAGTAACCCCTTTTCATCAAACGTCAAAAAATTTTCAGTAATTTCTATATTGATGATCTTAGTCCAGCTTGTAAACTCTGGACCAGTAAAAGAGTCTAGCATCCTATACAAATTATCCAATGCAAGGAATGTTGAATTTCTCGCATTTGTGTATTCGGAAGTATACATTGTGTGATTTTGAGACATTTTCATGAGGACATTCATTTCATGTAGCATAGGAAGAGTTCTAGCCAATGTCAATAATGTTTCTATATCATTTAGTCGAAAAAGAAGATCTTGAGCTTTGTCTACATTGTAGCGATTTTCATATATCAACCCTACCAAAGATTTGAACTCACTAGATAGTCTTTGAGCTGGTCCATTTAATGAGATCCATCTTGTATCAACATCTTTCAGTAGTTTTTTTCCATATATAACACCATCTGCAAATTGTTGAAACTCTAAATATCGTTTGGGACTACAAGAAAAGTATGCATGAGTCTCACGTACAAGATCTTCAACTTTTGAAACTGATGTAAACTTGCTTACTATTTTAAATGAAATATTCATCCTATGAGCCACACAATGAATATTAAGAATATATGGTGAAGTTGATAGTTGTAGTATAACACAAAGTCCATTCCTTTTTCCATGTATTACCGATGCTCCATCTGCTCCAACACATACCAACTTTTTTGCAATCATTAAATTCTCCATACCACTTTCCTTCAAACTATTAAGAACAAGTTCATAAATATCTCCAATTGTAGAAATCTCTCTCATATTTTTAATCCTAGGTAGATAGGAAAGCCTAATATGGTCATTAACCATATAAATGCTTATGCATATCCATGAAGTATTATCTATAGTTGTAACCTCATCCAAAGACAATGCCAAAAACATAGAATTTGCAATCTCCTGTTTCAAATCATCATTTTCTACTTGAGCTAGATATCTTACCCATTCCCAACCACTAGCAAGGAAAATTTCAGGGGTTAATATTCGCAGGTGGGCTAATTTTCTATGTTTTTTCCAAAAAAAAGATTCGCCAATTTCCATTTTTCTTAAAAATGATTCGCCCAAATTTTATATCATAAACTTTTTTTAACTTAATAAGCACTAAATTTTTATAGAAACTATACAAAATCATTAGAAATTTGAATATTTTCACAAACATATAGCTAAACATTTTATACTTTGCATGTTAGGGACTAGTAAGATTCGTCGAGATTTCTAAACTTTTAAGATAAATTTCCATCCTTAAAATTTTCCCTAGCCACTAGTTACAGACCAATGAGAAGATGGAAAGTTTGGCACGTGAAGAAAAGATAGAAATTTCATGTGATCTGGATAATCTTTCATAGGACAACCTTTACATAAGATGTGAAATACAGTGCTCAATTGTATCGTCTTAGATAACAAACTTATTTCCATCATTTGTTCAAATTGAGATATGATGGTTCCTCCACTTGCCTCAAGTTTCCTCTTACTTATTAAATATTTTTTTTATTCTTCCACACATTGGATATGTCGAAATTCCTCAAAATATTTCAATCTGACAATAGATTTCACTTTACCATTTACAATTTTATTTTCATACACCTTTCCTGCATGATTTTGTACTGTATCTAGATTCATCTGAAATTTCACTACCTTGCAACTTTTCCAACTACACGCAATACATATAACTTCTCGTAAATCCTCATTCACATTTGCAGGAGGTATTCTTCAATAAATGGAAAACTTGAGACCCAATCATCTTGGAATTGTCTCCCTACGGTCCACTGACCTTTTTTCCTTTTCCATGAATGGCTTGTGTCAGCTTCCAAGGAAAAATATTTAATATTTTCATCACTAATTTATGTTGAAACTGCATTTATCTCACCTTGATCACTTGAGGAACCTATTATTTCATCCATCATATGGATATCAGATGCATTTTCACAAGAGTTAACATCTCTCTCAGTAACATATTGTTCAAAGGAGCTTGAAGCATAAAGAGAATGTGTATTCTTGGATTGAGGCTTTTTAAAGTATGATAATACATCCATTTGCCTTGAGAGTTTCTTCCCATGGTTAGCTTTTGACATCTCACTGAATATTCCAGAAGTAAAATTTCAAATCGATCTAGAAACCTGCATCAATAGTTTCCGAGAGTTGAGAATTACTAGATTTGTAAGTAGCTTTCAAAGTAAAATAAGTGTAATGCTCACAAAAACCATTAAGAAATTTTTTATTAAAATGTTGTGCCAAGGCCCAAGCCCAAAAGAAAAAATAAATCATTATACACAAAACAATAACATCATGATTCATCATCTATAAAACAAAGAAGATCATTCAAATGTAAAATATATAAAAATTTCCACTAAATTAATTCATAGCTCCAAATCACCTAATGAACACTTGAAAGCTTTAAACAAAACAAAAAAGTATTACAATAACTTTAATAATCCTTTGCAAAACACCTCTCCCTTATGTTGTAAATAATTGGTTATAAGAAGTTGAAACATATCCTCTATCATTTTCAATGATAAAAGTGAGGAGGAAGGAAACTAGTCAGTGACTACTGATTCTTTTACTTATCTTTCACTTGATAAATTGGTTATAAGAAGTTGAAACATATCCTCTATCATTTTCCATGATAAAAGTGAGGAGGACGGCAACTAGATAGTTACTAGTGACATTTACACCCTCCATAGAGAAGATGGAGGACTTGGGCTAATTAATAGCCATGCTCCAAGGATGGTTTTACCGACTAAATGGCTTGCAAGGAAAAATGAAGGAGAAGCTCCGTATGAGGTAGCTGTCAAGCATAGGCTAGAAACAACTTCACATACACACAACATCCAAGTCCCTAATGATTTATGATTTAATCATAGGTGCAAATTCCTTTAATTTGCCTAGATGAACAATTCTCAAAACTGCAACTACATTGAGCATGACATGACTAATATTTCCAATACTCCCTTCAGAAAGGTGATACCGTGACTCTCTCAAGTCTAAGTCGTGTATTCTGCTAAAACTCATAATATGGGTTAGAAAAGACCATTAAGATTTGAAATTTGGAATTCTCATCTGGCATTCTAAGATTAGAATATCTATATTTTTCCAATGATACTTTGAGAGTAACGAAAAATCATATCCAAATAGTATCTCTGCTAGGTTTTATGCTTGATTTTGTGGTGCATGGATTTCTGGTCTAGCACAGTCCTCGTGGTGATTAATTCATGTCCCACCATCTTAGTTGGCATGCTTGGGCCCTAATGGCCCACACCCATCATAAGGTCTTTAAAAACCATTTATGGCTCAGCCTCAGCCCAAGGTAAGATCAATTCATCTGAACTCATCTTTAAGATAACTCTACAAATCAACTTTGTTGTCGTAAAGAAGCTACAAGATCACTTTCATCACCACAAAGCAGCCCCCAAAGTTTGTTTACAATCTACAAGGTAGTGACATTCCTTTTGAGGACATTTCCATTGATATACATCCAAAATGTCAAATTAGTTACAGAATATATGAAAACATGCATATTTTTACATAAATCAATATAGAAGAGGTCATCAACCATCATAGAACATTAAATATTATTTTTTTGGAGCATCAACCATCTAGAATCTAGATTTTATCAATTACAAACAATCATACAAATTTTGAAGTCATACAATAGAAACTATACCATTAACTTAATGAATGAAATAGGCCATCTAGAAACTACAACAAAATAGTTATGTTTACAAAATAGACCATTAACATGACCAAATAGTTATGTTTACAAAATAGGCTATTTATAGTGTACACACTAAAATATGAAGAACAAAAGGTTCAAAACAATAAAATGAGCTAGTTGCCAAACACATATCTATAAGTTTTTACCAATTCTGAAATCGCCCATGTTTCCAAATGTTGTCATTGTGGGGTAACACATCCATGCATCTTCCACCATCTCTTATATCAAGATCATCATCACTAGTATCATCCTTCATTATTCTCCTCTTGTCTAGCCTTTGTCTCTACCTCAATTCTCTAAGGACACCAGTCAACACCACATAATTTTGATTGAACTGCCTAATCCAAGCCTTAAAATATGGTAGAAAAAGCTTAACATACTTGCTCAATGATTTTGGTTTGGGTGAAGGGAACATTTTTGCTAAGGCCATGATAGGGGAATTCAACAATCAACATCGCCAACATTGGGGTACATATAGGCTTGGTTCTCTTCATTAAATTCCAATCACATACCCTCATATGTGATAAAATCCAATGAAATGTTGCAATCCCATTGATCCTGAAATCCTGAAAACTGTTAAGTTGGATGAATTTTGAATGGGATATGAAATTCGATTTTATCCAATGAGGTTGGAACAACTCTCAAACACCCTGAAAAAATTAGCAGTAATGTTAAAAAATTAAGTAAAAGGAGCGTGATGGGAGCATGGTTCAACACATGCCGATTCCAAATTTCCAGGAACTACGCAAATTGAAGCGAAAGTACAGTTCCAGTTTTTGGAAGCACAGTTCCAAGAACACTAGACAATGCACAGTTCTAGACTCCAGAGATTCTGCACAGTGTGTGGTTCCTGCAACACTTGTTGTGAAAACACCCCATTAACTAAATAAAGGCTTCTTTATTTTTTCATTTTCTATTGAGGGCCACATTGTTGTCATTTCTTTTCACATCCCATTGGATTTATCATAATACCCTTTTCATAATCTCCACCTAGTGTGAGGATTTCTTCGATGAGCAACTCACCCAAATTTGCTGCCCAGTGGAGGTAGAATTTCTTCTCTTGTACAATTTTGGCATTTACTAGAGAAAATTTCTACCCCAACATGAGGTTTTATCTGACACATTCTTCAACCATTGGCCTTAGAATAGGGTTTTCCTTAAGGTTCACCTATCGAAAGATTTGAATAATTTTGTCATCATCCAAGTGAGAAATAGGATAATTAACCAATCAATCAATTACATAAAACTGTGTAACAGTTAATTTAGATGTCAAAGCTCAAATCACAAAAACCATAATTCTACGATTATGATCAATACAGAACCACCTCAAACCCCAAACAACCAAGCATGTAATATTCCTAAATTATCTTGTATCTAATTGGAATATTAAAGTTTTGTTTTTTCACTTAGATAGGTGAATAAATGGGTAGGGAGACCCATAAATCTCTTTATGCAGAATAAAACCACTTCTCATGTGAAAGTGGATCATCTTTTCAGCTTAATAAAGCAACCTAAGGTGTGAACATGGGCTAAAACATGTGGATTGGGTCAACTTTGACCAAATCAATAGCGATGTCATGTAGGAGTCGACATTAATGGAGGGACAACACAGTTTTAGATGGAGACACCTTAGTGTCATTAATGGATGAGGCTTAGGGTTTGGAAGCTCATATCTTATAAAAGGAACAGGATAGCATCCATATTATTCATCTGGGTATATTTTATATTTTGATATATGGTCTATTCAGACATATAGATTTCTTTAGTTGTTTAGCTAATATTACATGTGATGTTTAGCACAGGGTGTTCCTGATCGGGAATCCCACCTCTTCCATTAAGGAGCTCTTGGAGGAGTTTGCACTACATTTTCCACAATTAGGTATTTGGCCAAGCTTCAGTCTTAGGTACAATGCAATTCTATTTAGAGTTGGGTTGTGTTGCAGGGGTGTAGCAGTGGAGGAGAGAAATCTCCATTTTCTGAGCTAGTTTTCCATTAGAGGGATCATCCTTTCATCCGAAGGCTTGTGAGGAAGACTTCAGGGCTTCAATACATATTTTGGCACCAGGCCAAGTAGCAGTTATCAGCTACAGCTCAGTTTCCTGCAGGGACTGCATTATTTTGGAGAGCAGTTGTAGCAGTGGGTTTATTGCCCTATTTGGAGTGTTTGGGTTTCCTGTGTGGAGATCAGCCCTTCATTTAGGAGATCTGTTGGAGGAGGATCAGCCATCTTGTATATCAGATAAACCATCTCCCATCAGTGGTTTATTTGCAGATATTATTTAGCCCTAGGTCCAAATCTGCTATATTTGTATAGTGTGTATTTCTGGAAACCTTTTCTGGGTTGTCCTGGAGTTTTTTTTTTGGAACATGGATCTCTAGCCTTGGCATTTTTGGAGTATTATATGAGCAGAAATATAATTTCATATCTTTTAGCTGCTATTCTCTCTTAGACAGAGCAGTTTTCTGGGTTCATGTATTTCATGTATTAACAACATCTTAGATCTAGGTGTATGCTTTCATGAGAGGCTTATTTTTCCAACTTGATTGATCTTTTCCTCAAGATATTGTACCTATTTTGTTGTTATAATCATAATGGAATGGATCCACTATTGTCTCATGCCTTAATCTATTATATTTCTACATATTTATAGTTTATGCACTCTATTCGTCCTTTTCCCATTTTGGAATATTATAGTGGTGTCAGAGCATAATCTTGGCTTAGCCTATGTACTTCAGCCATTATGTCATCTAAGGAGTCTTCTCATAGGAAGGATAAGATCTACAGAAGAGATGAAGGCAAACCCTCTTTTTTAGGAGGGAAGGAGTTCTCAAAACTTCTTCAAACTATGCAGTGCATTAGTAGAGACATAAAAGAGATGAGAATGGAGAGATGTAGAGATTCTCCAAGAGGGCTTGTACATGAAGAAAGCTCTATATTTTCACATCATGGGTGTGAGCATTCAGCAACACCATCAAATCTACAACGTGGTACCATGACTAGGGTCATAGCAAGAGAGATGGAGGAAGGAGATGTACCAAAGGAGGAGACCCTTGGTGACTATCTTCAAGAATATGAATCTCAAGCTTACAGATTTAGAGATCATATAAACTTCCAAGTGTTTTGCAAGATTAATGAGGATAGAAGATCTAGCAAGCATGATAGAAGCACAAGGTGCAAGCAACATGATGTGGGTAGATTCTTTCTATCTACTTTTTATGGATCACCTAAATGTTCAGCTAGGGCTTGGGTGGAGAAGCTAGACACCTATTTGCAGCAACACCAAGTTTCAGAAGATGAAGCCATTAGAGTAGCAACGCTGCACCTTGAAGGTAAGGCTTATGCCTAGTGATTTTATGAATCTTCTTCATTAAAAGATGTAAATATTTCTACTTATGCAAGGTTCATTAGGAGGTTATTAAAGAGATTTAATGAAAAGCATTCTGGAAATTCCTTGGTTGAGCAAGCCAAGCATAAACAAACAAAACCTTTGCATGAGTTGGAAGGATCTATAATTCCAACCTCATTACATAAAACCATGGAGGGGATTAAAACCTGTATGATACCTTGCTAGAGGCAAGATCCCCATTTTAGAAAGAGCTCTCTTCTCAAAGGGAAGACATGGAGACCTCTTTTTCAAAAGAGGAGCTAAACAAAGAACCTCTTAATGATGATGGGACAACCTCCATTCATGATGAAGGGGAAGAGAAGGTTGGAGGTAACAGATTTGTCACAGAAGTAGCAGATCTAGTACCTCATGAAGAGGAAGATGGAGCATTTGCACCAAAGAGAGAAACTTTTACACTCTTGCAAGGAGTTCCAAATAATATCACATATGGAGATCATAGCACAGTCCATGTGCAACATGTGCCATCATTGACAGAATATGAGATCTTGAATATAGAAGAAGATAAAGGGGAGGAAAAACATCATATGATGAGGATCACACACCCCTCTCTATTTCAGAAGATTGATGCACAGAAGAGGTGGGAATATTTGCACAGTGAGGACAAAGACAAATCAGTCCACTCACATATGAAGCCTACTATAGGCCTTGATGTTTCATTACATGGAGGCATTCCACTAGGGAGACCCCCTGATTGGAAAATGAATAAATATTTCTCTCAACATGGTGCAGAATTGATATATTTGGCTAAGGAAGGAGCGTTGGGAGGAGATAGCACAGTGCAAATAGCCTTTGATGGGTTCAAATAAGAGGTGAGAAATTTTCTGATATGGACATTTCCATCTCCCACTCATCTATTTGTGCTGAAAGATGGTGATTCAGAAATCTATGATGACATGAGCATGGTGTCAAAGAGTTACTCCATAGCCTTGGGGCAGCAAATGATACTTCCACGCATGAGGAATATTTATGAATATGACAAGAGGTTATTAACACTCTTAAATGCATTGGAAAAACTATGGAAGTTTTGTATGGGAAATGCCTTCCAAGAGGAGGTTGACCTCCATGCACATAAATCTTGTCTTGGGCAAGAACAGCTGCAAGGGAGGCAGCAAAAGTGGGGTAACAATACTCCAACATGTGGCTTTGGCATTGAGCATTTCAAAGAGGAGAGTTGTGTTGTGATAGGTGCTTCATTTCCTATTTCAACAACACTGTCATTGTTGGGAAGCCTAGATCCATATTGGGAGTCCCAACTATTGGTGGAATATTCCAAGAACCTCTTCACATGTAAGGTTTTTGATGGAAAACTTATAGATGGGAAGTATAGAGTGGTTGATGGAGTCATTTATTTCCATGATCAAATCTACTTGACTAGAGGCTCCAAGCTCAAAAGGAAGATTTTACATGCATCATATGAGACACTCTCTTCAGGACACGTAAACTTCATTGAGTCTTATCGCACCATCATGGAGGGATTCTATTGGGAGGATCTCAAACAAGATGTGCACCAACATATTAGGAGATATGTAGCTTGTTTTATGTATGAGGAGGAAAGAAACCACCTTGCAAGGTTGTTACAGTCACTTCCCCTTTTGATGGAGAAATGGGAAGGTTCATCTATGGACCTCTTCACCAACGGTAAATATTTTGTTTTGATGCTAATTTATAAACTAACAATGTATGTGCACTCCTTTACCATGCATTTGCAGCACATTGCTCCACAAGAGAGCAAACATCTTTATGGATTTCATGGTCCTTTTTGGACTGCCTTCAGTGATGGGGATGACCACTTTATGGAGGAATTTTAGCAAGATATTTTTTTCTTGGATCATATTCAGCCAAAACCTAATGTCCTATACTATTTTCAAGCTTTTGAGAAGCTTATGGCAGCAAGAAAGTGGTTGGATGGCCACTTATCATATCATATTTTGAGACAGCAAGAGGGAGAACAATGTTGGTCTCACTTAAGGGAGTATTATCACCATCCAACATGCTATATGACACATAGTCCATTTTTATTTTGGATCCCATATGGTGATGACACATTATTTACTATATGTAGGATAGATTGGGCAAGAGTGATTCTTGGAACCAAAGAGTGGGATCATAAGAACCCAAGTGCATTTTGGCTTCTTAATGACCACATTATTACAACGCAAGATTAGGAGCTCCATATCTATCATAAATGGAGAGAGAGACAACATGAGTTGAACAAATTCATCTCTCATTTTCAGCCATGTAGCCCCTATACATTGCATAAGCAAGGGATTGATGAGTTTTTCTATGAGCTACCATGGATGGCTCACTTTGTTTGGATGATAGCATGGAGATGGGAGTTTCTCATCGGGGTTGAGGCACCCAACATTTATCATTTCTCATGCCTTGAGGAGGCCAATGGACAGCATATAACTCTTTCCATATATCTCCTACTTTTTCATGATGAGATTTATTTGGTTTATCCACCAAAAGAAAACTTGTATTCCCGGGAGGAGACATATCCATTGGATATTTTGTAGTTGCTTGAGGACAAGAAACATTTTGGATGGGAGTACTATAATATTCCTAAATTATCTTGCAGCTAATTGGAATATTAAAGTTTGTTTTGTCACTTAGATAGGTGAATAAATGGGTAGGGAGACCCATAAATATCACAAGGGCTAAAACATGTGGACTGGGTCAACTTTGACCAAATCAACGGCGTTGTCATGGAGGAGTGGAAATTAATGGAGGGACAATGCAATTTTGAGATGGAAACACATTGCAAGGAAGTAGTGTCATTAATGGATGGGGCTTAAGGTTTGGAAGCTCACGTCTTATAAAAGGAAGAGAATGGAAGCCATATTATTCATCTGGGTATATTTTATATTTTGATATATGGTCTGTTTAGACATATAGCTTTCTTCAGTTGTTTATCTTAGATTGCATGTGTTGTTTAGCACAGGGAGTTCCTGATTGAGAATCCCACCTCTTCCATTGAGGAGCTCTTGGAAGAGTTTGCACTACATTTTCTAGAATTAGGTATTTGGCCAAGCTTCAATCTCATGTACAACGTAGTTTTGTTTAGAGTTGGGTTTTGTTGCAGGGGTGTAGCAGTGGAGGAGATAAATCTCCATTTTCTGAGCTATTTTTCCATTGGAGGGATCATCCTTTCATCTAGAGGCTTGTGAGGAAGACTTCAAGGCTTCAATACATATTTTGGCACCAGACCTTAGATCTAGGTGTATGATTTCATGAGAGGCTTATTTGCCAACTTGAGTGATCTTTTCCTCAAGATATTGTACCTATTTTGCTGTTATAATCATAATGGAATGGATCCACTGTTATCTCATGCTTTGATCTATTATATTTCTGCATATTTCCAGTTTATGCACTCTATTCCTTCTTTTCTCATTTGGAATATTACAAAGCCCCTTGAGCTTAAGCTCATTGAATTAATCAAGCCAAAAATGACCCAATTGGAGGATCATTTCAATTATTTTTACAAAAACTCTCATAACAACAAGTATGTTGTCACCTATATGAACAACCCAAATAACCAACAAGCTCTTGGGCATCAACAGAAAATGCACCCATGACTCAAATGTTGGGAAGGGGGTGGCAGTGTGACAGACCCCTCCCAAACACCTAGCCCTAAGGAGGTGGCCAAAGATCACATCCCCCACCTTCCTATTGAATCCTTGACAACGAAAAGATATACAAAATATAGATAATAATTATTCTGAAGTTTTAATCAAAATCAAGGTCACTTCAAGTAGACGATATAAAAATAGCCTAGGTTCACAGCACATACTACCCAATTCAGAACAGATCATGGCGTTCAATTCATAACCTTGTAGAAGTAGTAAAAACACAGAATATGAACCATACGTAGGAAAAATACGTTCAATTCAGAACCTTGTAGACATGGTAAAAACATAGAAGATGAACCATACGTAGGAAAACTATTTCATATTAGTTTGGGAACAACCAAAAAAAATTCACAAGTGATTTTTGTTAAATAACAAGTAATACATCACATTGTAACAACAAACAAGAAAAAGGCCACTAATCAGATTACAATAATCCAACAAACAAAAGAATGATAAAGCAGATGCATCTCACAACTCACAGAAGATATCTTTCAGCTAAGGTACCTCAAGTTTCAATTGGAGGGACCCAGAGTCAATTGGAGTTTAGATGGACCCATTTTTAGAATATGTTTATCCAACTTTGCCTCTATATTCTGAAAATGATGTTAATCATATTGTATTGCCAATAATAATACTTATATAACCATTTAGTTACTTTATAGAGGACATATAATTTTGAATCATCTCTAGTAGACAATGGGCGATTATTGAAGAAAACTACACTAGCCTCTACCCTCCCCCTCTATCCCAGCGCACTGCATAGTCTTGAGGCACAATGAGGCCTCCTATCAATCACTGTCAAATAAAACTATAGTAGCATAAGGCGTAGATCAGCCTTAGGGTTTGTTTGAATTTATACACTAGATTAGCCTTGAAAGGGGCCAATAGAACCTGCAAAACAACATCTTGATCTGCCTTCAATTCATTCCAATAGGCCGTAGAAGATATTGTGAGTAAGTGATTGATATTAATTAACGAAGCCACATAAGTAACCTAGAAATATTTGTAGATATAACCTTCAAAATCACCTAAAGTTTTCCTGATAACTTGGCCTCAACAAGTCACATAACATTCACTGGAAAGATCAATCCTTGCGCAAAAGAAAAATTCAGAGAAATGTGGTGCACATCTTGGCCTCTTAATATTACATCATTGTTACATAACAAAAACAAACCAGATCCCAAAATATGTAATAATGTGCTCAAATCCTTAAGAATTTCTACCTCAAATCACCATGCAAACTAAATGTTCATAGTCATGTTCATCCGCAGGAGTAGAGGTAATCCAAAATCTATCATAAGAAAACCTAAGTTTCAGCAAGATAACACACATAATGCTTCCAAATAGATACGAGCTTCAAAATTAGCACCAAATTTCTTTTGTTCTAGAGCCAAGGTTTAGGCCTCAAAATCTACGCCTAAATCAGAGGAGAATACCCTTAGATATGGTCGAAATTTGGCCTATGAGTTAGCCGAAAATATCATAGAGAAACCTCATATACCCTTTCCCAAAAACTGCATTAACCTCAAAAATTTGAATTAGTCACAACTTATTGCGGAGAAAGAGGCCTAAACATTGCCTTAGATCAGTCCATCAAAGCAATTTAAAACAAACCCTAATGTATTCCTTATATTGTGAGCTTAAAATAAGGTTGGAACAAGTGTAAACTTATAAATTTTGGCTTACCTCTTGCAAATCACCCACAGAGCACCTGCATTCACAACTAACCAGCACTATTAGACTCTCCAAAGCAATCACCAGCATTCACCAGCACACTTCGAAGCATTCGGACTGGAAAATTTATAAAAAAATTAATTACAGAGCAATGTTAGACTCATCGAAACAATCACCAGCATTCACCAGCACACTTTTAATCATTCAGACTCGCAAATTTATAAAAAAATAATAATTACGGTTGCAACACCATTGTCCAAACTCCTCATGGGTTTAGCTCCATAGCACCGGGGAAATGGTACTATAAATCCCTAGTTCACACCCTTTCCGAGTATCTGGCTTCTCCCAGAAGGATCATCTATGTGAGGTGGAGAGGCCAAAGGAAGTTTAGTATTTGAAAGTTGGATCATTCACCAGATTTTTTGAAATCGTGAGCCTTGTTGCCCTCGTCATCGGCCTCCCTGCATATAATCCGGGCACATTTCATGATGCAAACCCTGAAGATTGAAATTTTCAGGGCAATCACCTCCAACTTCCAAGGCCCAACCAGTAAAAAATGGGGGCGAATGTTGCTCCAATCACCCCCCCCCCCCCACCCCGACCCAGTAAATCTCGGCGAATGCCCACTCCAAACCAGAAAATCGGGAGAAGAATCCATGGTTTAAGGTTTATGCACATTTATTTTTTGGGCTAACAGCTAATAATTAATTGTTTTTAAAATAATTATAGGGCTAACTATATAAAACTATACAAAAGGGGTTTTATATAAAAAAATTTCCCCTCCAAAATCTAAAACACTTTAAAATTTTCCCCTAACATTTTCCCTGCTAAAGCCATTCCCACTTTTTGGCCCAATGGAGAAACCGCCGCTCTTTTCCTGTTCAATCAGGTCATCTACCGTTTTGGTGTACCCTGCTTAATTTTCACAGATCATAGTTCACACCTTCAAAACCAAATGATGATGGATTTAACTTCCATGCTAGATTGTTAACAAGATCAATCTTCGTCCTACTATCTGCAAGCTAATGGTCAAGTCGAAGCCGTAAATGGCATCCTCAAGACCATGATTCATTGGTTAGTCATCAATCATAAAACCACATGGCATCGAAAACTATACTCTGCGTTATGGGCACACCGAACGTCAGTGAAGACTGCTACAGCCTTCACGCCATTCCAACTAGCATTCGGTCTGGAATCAGTTCTTCCAATCAAGTGTGATATTCCATCACTTAAGCTAGTTCTTGAACTCCTACCTGGTACCTCTGTTAAATAAGAGTGCTTTCTCTCACTCGATCAATTGGAAGAAACTCGTCGAGATGCCACACTGGAACTCAAAGCTCACAAGCGCCAAGTAAAAGCTCAACGCCAAATCTATCAAGCCTTGTTATTTCCAAGAAGGCAATCTCGTTCTACTCTATGATCAAAGACACGACCTGTTGGGGGCAGGAACACTTTAGCCATTATGGCTTGGTCCTTACGTTGTCGCAAAATTCCTTTTGAAAGAAGCTTATGAAATTCAGGACTGTAATGGGATTCCACTCGCCAAGCCCTGCAATGGGCTCTATCTGAAGAATTATTTCACATATGCTTTGTAATTTTATGTATATAATTTTTTTCTTGTTTTGGTGTGTCTGGATATTTTGGGTTTTTGAGTATTTTTTCTCATGCAGACTCTCTTATTTTACACATATTTCTTCTTCATCCTTACCATACGTTGGATATGAGGATGGTGCCAGTTGTCACACATGGCACATTGCATTAACTGCTTGGGTCCTCTATACACCTGAGTCAAAACTACTTGGCTTCGAGGGTATCTTTCTTGGCGATGCCACCAACAATATTGATGAATACATGTCGGTGATACAACTCCTCATGGAAGCTACATCTTGCGGCATCTCCAATTTGGTGGAAAAGTTAGATTCTCAGTTAGTCGTTATGCATTTGAAAAATTGTTATCACATCCATCATCTAGTCTTATTACGTTATTACTAAAAGGTATGACTTCTGGAACGTCAATTTCAATTCATTACTTTTGAGCACATTCCTAGAGAATCTAATACATTAGCTAATTCATTGGAAAATTATGTGTTAGATTGGCATTTATCACATTTATTATAGAAAGAGTCATGCATGAGTGTATATTTTTCCATCATAAAAAATACATAAAAATTAAAGAATACAAGATCAAAATCGCCATATATATATATATATGTCATGTCCAGTCATGTTACATAAAAAACTCTTCAAAACTTGGGTGTTTTACAAAAATTGGCTCTGTTAAGCCTTGCTCTTACATCTATACATATATCAACTAATCCTCCTGAGCCTATTGCTCATGGTAGCAAATAAATGCTCTAGCTAACCTCCTAGGAGGCACCAAGAACCTCTCCACCACACCCATTGTGTGTCGTTGTAGGTGAATAGGGATCTCCCTCATGGGAAGAGGCGGCACGCCCATGTTCAATCCTTTGAGGTTCCTGGAAAACTCGTGGAAATTGTGTGCATCATCAACCTCTTTGGTGGTTGTTGCAGCCTTTGCTGTTACTCTAGCCCTAGATAGCTACATTCCTCGTCATTCATAGTGAGGGGCTTTGACTGGACGGATGGGTGCCACATCTGTTTCAAGCAAATACGCTTCATGTCAAAATAGTTTTCACCCATTAAAAAAAAAAGTGCATAAACATTCAAAAGATAAAAATACTTAAAGCTGATTGTTCTCCTTCTTACCATCTGGGCCCCACTAAGTGCCTAGTGGAAATCTCATCTCTGGATCTCCTGTGTAGTTCATCCCTGCATAGGGATAATCTTCGATCATTAGGATCTGGCCATTCAGCCACTCAAAGAATGCATCATCAAAAAACTGACAGATTGTACCATCTCTAGTCTGTGGCATCAAAGTAGACCAACAACCCTGTCTAGGCTCTTGCGGTGCCATAACATTCGTGATCATCCTTGGCCTCATGACAGTCACCCGCTCTAATATGAAGGAAACTATCAATGTACCAAACCTATACTCTCATTGGGACCAGGTCTTTCATGCCGTCAATTCTTCTTGAACACGGTGGACAACACCTTCACACTAGTCAGAAACCTGCGGCTGCATACAATCCAGTGCCAATAATACATGGGCCTTGATTTCCACGTGCTAACTCTTGGCCACTACCAAGCGAACAATCATCCACAAAAGAGACCTCATCAGTCTCAAGGCCACCTGTGCTATAGGAATCTGGTTGCTTACTTGCGCAGTTTTATTCATGCAGTGAGCTTGGATCAATCCCACAGTATTGTGGGGATCAGCTCTCGAACCTGTCAGATTGGGCCTTGGTCCTCTGCATGACAGGCCGGTCAGAAAGTATATGTCGTCCTTCTCAACTGAGAGTTCATGACCCCCGATGTGAAATACATGTTGTTCCTCATCCCACTGCTGGATTATTCAGCTCATAAGGTCTTCCTACCCCCTCATCATCTCTAACCGGGAATAATTTAGTAAACCGCATCTTCGGATAACAAGAAATGTAGTCGGATCAATGACCATTTCGCATTCTTCCCATTCGTGCTCTCTCTCATGCCAAATACTCATGGTAATAGCTTCACACCTACATAAATCAAGTTTCTAGTGGATCAATTTTAGGCAGAAACACTCCAGGATTAGGCAAACCATGTTTAAAATCTCTTTGGGTTGGCCAATGCGGGCCCTAGTGCATAACAGGGCATGCTAACGCACTATCCCTCAACGGGAAGTGCGTGTAACGCGACCCTAGCACTAGGCACCCATGTTACCTGCCTAATGTTTTTAGGGCCTACTAAAAATCCATTTTTCAGTGATTAAAAATAATTAAATACCAATGGAAAGCTGGATTAAGGCTTAAGTTCATACCTGGAACTCATGGAATCGAAAACCATTGCTCATATCACCCACAATCGACAATAGAAGTTTAACCTCTTTTTTGCTCCAAAGCTCTTTCACAGCACTCATAAAGTGAAAATAAAGGTTTGTTGCCTTCTTATAGACATTCTGGAGGTATGCCTCACTCAGCTACTCTGTTAAAATTGGTAAATTTCCACTATTTTTTGTCACAACTATTGGTTTTTCAAAGTCACCGATGCTCTGATGAGTTGTTAGTTTTCATGTGCATATTTGACCTTGTTTGACCCAGAATGAGCCTTCTTTTTAGGGACTTTTTCTAGCTCGTAAAACTGAAAAAAAAACCTTGAGTTTCCTTCGTCGGGCTCGTTAAACTACCATGATGAAGAACTATGAGAAATTATTTTCCATATTTTTCTAGCTTGTTAAAAAACCAAAAAAGTAATCGAGTTTTTATCCATTAGACTCGTTAAAATTTCATAGAGAGGATCGCGTTTTTTTCATCTGACTCGTTAAAAATTCACAAATAATATTGGGTTTACTTCGTCTCCTTGTACTCATAACAAAATGATGCAGATGTTCATTGAACATAGGTTTATCACTTTGTCTGGATTCAATGGACTAACTTATGGAAAAGGAACAATGTCAGGCTTACTATTATCCCTTTAACATGCCCAGTTATCAAACATGACAAAGGTACCACCCTGGAGTTTTCTTTTACGATGTTTTTTTAGACTCCCTAAATATAAAAAGATCACCGAGTTTACCCGTCTGGACTCGTTAAACTTAATCAGATAGGGAAAATTTTGGACAAAGTGGATACTTATTTTTTTATGCTGTGAAAGTTGATTTGGTAGCAAAAAATATTGAACATGGAACTTCCCATAAAATTCACTCGCAATTAGCCAAACCATACCATTCTATGAGTTTAGCCTTCGAATGTCGATGCCCCTGCATTGATGAATCCTGACACTCTTTGGTGTTCATAAGCCTAAGCTACCTGGTACCCTGTTACTATGCCTTCTATTGTTCAAGAATATCTCACTATCTACTGTTTTTTATATCATCCAAGCCATCATATGCCAAAAATCATTTGTCATCGTCAGTTACTACCATTTGCTCTTGACTATCTTCAAAACAAAATCATATTTTCTCGTTTCGTGTCAACTGATGTAGGATGCCTTAGTGCCTACCTTTGGAAATATCTCTTCCTATCGACTTCAACATCTTATCTAGGAATTTGATCCAGAAACACATCAGTACCTTGAAACTTACAGACCTCAATGGCAGGTTACCTTGTGTTTGATTTGGGGTTCTCATCATTGGCTCCTAGTCAAATTATTCTATGATTGTTCGACATCAACACCTTTTATTCACACTCGCTAGATTGTACTATGCATCTTACGAACCATCATCCTTATCGGTGGCCACCCTCGCGTCTGCTAACAATTTTCATCATTAACTGGTAATCAGATGATTTCCCACATGTTAGACTACAAATCCTTCATTCACATGTACAGAAATATGCAGTTTAGTGAACGGACGACCAAGACCTTGGGTTGAGGCTTACATCATTTCAACTGTGTTTCCTCTCCCAAGCTGCGATATTATTTTCAGAGACATCTTATCAGATTGATCCTGTCATGACACAAGCTTCCACATTGTGCTTATCGGTGGACATACCGGTAATATCTATTTCTAGAGAAATAATTTTGACACAGCTACTGAGCATGGGAATGCCTAATTCAGGATAGATACTTATATTTCTGACATATGTTGTTGTTTCAGGTTTTCCTCAGTCCCCAAACTCCTCTCTCTCTACTACACATATTATAAAATATTTCGACCATCATCTTCACCTATGACCTCACACTTTAGGGGGAATCTGTTACAAGAAAAATGACCTCCGCATCAACTCAGAGGAGAAGAAAACATGGAAGGAAGAAAATGACCCAGAAAAAGACCCATTTTTCCAAGTTAACACACCCTAGAGACAGCCAGGTCGAGTTATAATGCACCCCATCCATTCAAAGGGAGAGTTAGGGCCTAGGTTAATGCTCTGTCTTGCCTAAGGGGCAGCGTTACCCATGTTTTCATGAAAAAAGGGACAAATCTTGTGGAAACTGACTGGCATTCCCTGCTTTTTCTCAAAATATTCAGTCCAAAAGCAGAAACTTGTGGTGCAAGCCTCTTATTGGATGTTTCTAAACACAACTGAGCATCTATAGAGGGAAAAAGTAAGGAAAGGCAAGGAAACATCATGATTTTTCCCCATTCAAACTGATTGAGAAGATTGAAAAGGTCTGTCCTCCACAATTCCTATAAATTGGAGGCTTGGACTCTTGGTCAAGGGTCGAAGGTTTGATAATGTGCAGATTAGAGCTTTATTATTGAGCGTGAGGCTTAAGGATTGGCAAGGTTCATTGAGAACTCTTATCCCAAGTATCATTACACTTGGAGATAGAGGAGAGAGAGAGAGGATTTGGAAGACTGAGGAAGGCTCGGTTCAACCAATGGTTGTAATCTTCCTTCTTATATATTAATAGAACTGTATTTGTTCTGTCCATTTGATGTTTCAGTGTCACATTTATTTTTTATTTGTCAATGAATCATGATATAAATGGATCATATTTTCATATTTTAATTTTGATTATATGCTTATTTAATTGCTAGTAAGTGATACCACTGTGAATATTACACGTGTTCTTTGTTTTTTTGCAGGATCTAAACTTGGATCCGGTGAGGAAGGACTTCAGCCACACCACCTAACGCTCTCCAATGGATCTGTAGTCTGCAAAGAGGTAATACTTCAATATCTCACTTTGTCGATTATGCATTAGTATAAACATGTGTGCAATGTCTTTGTAATTATACAACTAATTTGACTGTCTCCCTCAAGCACCAGGAAGCCCCGAGAGGGATTTACATCAGCTACCACCCAAGAATTTTACCCCTAAGCATGGCATATCCCATGTCTGCAGTTGAAATTTCTTATAAATTTATAGTTAACATTGCAAATTTTGATCCTACTCCTCTTTCATCGGAGGATTTGGATGGAGATGTGGCTCCGACCTGGACTCTTGACTCTAATTCCTCTATGGACTACCTTGATATTGTTTTACAATCTATAGAGGAAATCCAAGAAACAATGACCGATATAGAAAGAATGTGGGATGACTTGTGTTAGGGTCCTATAATAATAGGATTCATAATTTTTGAATTGAATTTGATTAGTCTTGTAATATTTACATACATTGCTTTCTGCAAGTTGTTTTCCCATATTAGAAAATAAAAAATGAAAGAGGGTAAAAGTCCTAAAAAAAATCAAAGAACTTGAAAAGAAAAATATCAAAAAGAATAGAAAAATGGACCCCAAACAAAAAGAGATAATATTAAGACATGAAAATGATGCAAGTCAAAATGCCACTACAAGTTACTTTTCACTGCAAATAAATGATTATGTGCAGCTTGTTCAAAATTCCATAATCCATGATGAGCTAAATAGCTTAATATTAACTTTTTCATGCTTTAAATTTCATTTTTATAGATAGATAATAAAGATCTTGCCAAACAGTATAATCTTGGCAAATCAGTAGATAGTTAGAGAATAAATGAGAAGCTCAAAAATTTAATCTGAGGCCTTGGATGAAATAAGGTTAGAATTAGATAGTCTCCTGTTTTAAAAATAAAAATGGATTAGGGTTTGCAAGCTCAAATGCACCCATGCAAATAAAGGAAAAATGGTAGAATAAATGATGGGTAGGAAGAAAGCAGTTTTACAAGGCATGGATAAACATCATCTAGCATATTACTAATTTCCCTCCCCACGATGTGTTCTAATACCAAATCCTTCAGTCATAAAGACTCATAGCATTTCTCTGACTTCTGGTGGGACCGGACGCATGTCTTAGTGACTGATTGATACCAAGGTATTAAAATTCCCCTTATTGAAACCCTTCCCCTTTGTAAAAACCATTTTCCCTTAACATCACTCACTTTTTCCCTACTAAAACCCCTTTTCCTAAGTCAAAATGCATATTCACCATGTGGAAAAGTAAAAACCCCTAAAAATGCACTTATCCTAAGTTTTAAAGTGTAAAATGTTGATATTGGACCCCCACTATGAAAATCCCACCTAACATCATATTTTACACTATGCCTAAGTGTATTTTTCATTCCCGCATTCATTTCATCATTAACATACTAATATAATGTATTAATTCGTTTTAACCTTCCCTCTCCCGTATTATATTAAATCCCTTTAATTAATAAACCCAAACCCATATTTTATGTTTAAACTTATGTTTATTTTCACCACGTGATATATTCCCCACTCCCCATAGGTTTAAACCATCCCTTTTATATAAATACCCACCCAATGTTTGCATTCCACCTATATGCATTTTATTATTTAAATAACATTAAACCTGTCTATCACATTTTACATATGAACTTTATATTAACACTATGTTTTCGTATATAAAGTTCAAACCAAATGCATTAAACAAATCCCGGGCCCCACGCCCATTACCCCGCAGCTCCATTGACTAATCCTAGTTGTTTTCTTTCACCCGCAAAATCCAACGACACAGATCTACCATCACAAATTTAATAGCACAGTCGTTAAACAAAATAGAATTTGCGATATAAGTTGTTTCATCCCGTTCTCTCTCCTCCACAAGTCACAAAAGTATTGGATTGCATCGATTCATACAATAACGTTAACCATCCTTCGACGGTGCATAAAACCACTCAACAGTAAATCATCCCCATGCCTACACCGTTTCCGATTTGAAGTGACTGGTAATAAATGCAAACACTGTTCAATTCAAAATATTTATAAAAACACCAAAATGTACACGTTTCAAGCCCTCTGTTACTCTTTTTGCTCATAAAACAGTTCCTGACTTAGAGAAATACGTTGCCGCCCTGTTTGAATTCAAAAATCCAGCAGAATTCATCTAAATCCATCACTGTGATCACTCAAAGCATCCAGACTACATTTAAAAGGTCACAGCAAGCTTTTGAAAGCTTTCAATTCCCAGCAAACCTTTTTCTGCATCAAAATTCCTAAATTCATAGGTAATTTTCAGAAAAAAGACCTACCCATCCATTAAAATAACTATACTGTTGGATTGAAGCCTTTTTTTAAGCTTGTTTGCCTTAGAAACAACAATATTACCTCATAAATTCATCTTTGCTGCAAAAACCTGAGAATTTCACAGTTTCTGAAGTTGTAATTTGTTTTTTACGAAAAATTTGATTGATTTAACCATCTGCAGACCTCTAGAAGCCTTCTAAGTGATTCAAAGCCTTTTTACAGTGCTCAAAAACCCCTTGGCATAAGCTTTGACTGTTTTAGGACTGTTTCATCAACAGAAAAGTACAGTAAACCCTTATTAGCTTTTCCCGAGTCTATAAAAGTTAAGAAATTGGTTTTAAAAGCAGATTTGACAGTTTGAGTCAGAGAAACCCTAGTTTAACCTGTTGCAGTCTAAGAAAAACCTCTATTATACTAAAAATACCTTCTGTAAACAGTTTAATCTTATAGAAGAGTGTTAAAAACCTAAAAACTGAGATTTAAAGATCAAGAAAGGTTAAAATTGTTTAAAAACAAACCTATCAATGGCACCTAAAAGAACAATTGTCATCAATCCACTACAACCTCCTGTTGTAGATGTTGGACATACCCCATTGGATGATGTGGACTACAAAATCACTGATCTAGTAACTGAATTTAACCTTCTTGATCTCCACTGCTGGAGCCAAGAGAAATCTTTGGACCAAGTAGATGAAGTGCTTGTTTGGGAGTTTAATTTGCCACAGTATGTTGTTCCCCACACCCATCAATGCCTTGAGGCCATCAGATTGTGCCAAACTCATTATTCCCCAGATCAAAGAGAAATTTTCGATGCTGAGAAAGAAATATTTTTTACCATAATTGTTGAATCCATAAACAAAATGCTTCAGTTGCAGCCTAAACCCAAGGCAGTCCCTTTATCCATTGAGGCTCTCACAAAGTCCTATTTAGAGTTGGATTTCCCCAAAAGATTCCAAATTTTCCAAACATTCATGCCCTCATATGTGGAAATTCCAAAGCTAAATCCTCCCTATTCCTCTTCCAAATTCCCAGAAGGAACGAGACACATTATCTCTATGTTGTATTTTATCCTTGGTTACTTCACTAATGAACATACTGATGCATCTATACTTGGTTTTCTGTCCATCTTTGTGCCTAGTCAACCCCCTGCAATTATCTACAATTTTGCTAAGTATATTGCTGACAGTATACATGAACAACTTTTTAAATTACCTACTGAAGGTCTCTTTAGGTATACCTCATTTCTCTTCCATATGTTCCTCTGCTTTTATTCAGACAAGTTCCCTATAAATCTTCAAAATATGGATGTGGAAGGAAATCCACTGTCAGTTATTTTCTGGACCTCCTTGATCAGAAAGGAGCCAAAAGAGTTCACATATGCAGATTTTATAGATTGTTTCATTCATCCACTAGTAAATATACTTAAAAAAAATGTGCAACCTAGAATAAGTGATGAAATCAAGAGGGCGTTACAGTTATCCTAACAAAGCAAGACATGTGATTGGTATCTATACCAAAATCACACTAAGATTAGATTGTATGGAACAACCCTCTTTCCTTATAAATTGCCAAAGTATTTCCCAATGAGGTTGTTTGCTTTAGAATGCATAAGACATATTTTGAACTCAGATTCAGTAAATTTCTTGGTTGCTAAGAAGAAAACTCAGTTTAAATTGATGAACCAGGTGGGTCCCTTTATTTGCAATAATAGAGAAGCAAGAATGGAGGCAGAAAATAAATTATCAGAATACAAATTCAACAAAATTTTCCTTTAGTACTATTATCCTTATGGTATCATAAGCAAAATGAGAGAAAAGCGTAAGTTAACTCCCTATGTTCATGAGAAAAATCCTGACATTCAGAAAATTTATAACCAATCTGAATGGTTAAAAAATACATTGGTAGAAGTTGATCAACAGAGTAATACTACTAAAATTCTGCAAACTCCAGCTCAGGAAGATAGAGGTACAAAAAGAAATAGGGAAGAAGGATCATACATTGCTAAAACTACCACAGAAACCAAGTTTAAACTAAGGTACATTAAGAAGCCTAAGACAAATCCAACAAATAAAGAAAAGGAAACAATTGAGGTTATAAATACAGAGGTTCCAAAGACACTGTGACTCCCACAGTGATTGAAAATGAGCAGCAACCTACTACTTCCAACACACAGTTGATCCATAAACAACAAAGTGTGGAAGTATCATCATCAAAATAGGCAAAGGATAAAGATATGGATATTAAAGAAAAGTGTAAAGAGATTAAAGCCAAAAATGAGGAAATCAATAATGAAATGTATTCTCAATACTTGAAACAGGCTCCACGCATACAAAATAGGCTACTTTCAGCCTTTGATTATAAGAATAAGAAATTACTGATTTTAGTACTTCAACCTATAGTGCAAAATCCAAAAACAACAGCTAATTACAAAAATTTTGATTTTGAAGTACCAGTCCAAGACATTCATCCCTCGGACCAGATTGAATTCAACAAGCAGAGTTCATAGATGATATATTCTACCATGACTACAAAATCAATGAGTGTTCAAAAGCTCCAGAATGCTTTGACAAATGTGAAAGATCATCTCAAGGTTGAAAAAGCTTCAGCATATGCCAAGGATTTCAGAATTAAATCCTTGGAAGAGTTAGTACTTGAATTAGGTTATGACCCTGAGAATGTAAAAGTTGCAGAGGAGCTAATTAAAAAGAAAAATGTTGATATTGCAACACTGAAAAAACAGTTTAAATTACCCCCTACAAAGCACCCACATGCCAAAGAAATTGTATAGAAAGCAAATCAAAAGGATGAGATGATGAATCTCATATTATAGATGACAACAGAAATTAAGGAGATGGAAATTGAGATGGACCAATTAGTCCAAGAAAAAGAAGCTATTCAAGCAAAAGAAGTCCCTGAAACTGTAATTCCTATGGTGACCACAACAGTGCCATCAACTCTAGCAGAAGAACTAGACCCAAAAGTTCCATTGGCTACAACAGTGCTTGTAACTTCATCTACCACTTAAGGCACTAATTCTTCTACTTCAGCAGTTCAACAGTTAGATGAGGCCAACAAATTGATAAAGGAAATGGAGGACATGCCAATACAAACCAATGAAATCAAAAGATTAAAAGAGAAAATCAAGAATCTTGAAGATGCCAAGAAGCTAGCACAAATCAATGCTAAAATTGAAGAGCAAAAAGCTAAGAGATTGAGTGAATGGTTAAAGAAGTTGGAAACATAGTTGACCTTAAAAGAACCTATGGCACATATCAAAAATTAGATATGGACCAATATCATTGAATCATTCAATGATACTTGGCCATCAATACAGATGATTTATGAACAAAAGGATTTACTCAAAGTAGCTAGAGAAGAAATACAGAAGACCAAAGATGAATTGGGCACCAAACCTAAAGAAGCATTAGAAATTATCAAATTCCTCAACTCTAAAAATAAGCAGGAATTGGATGAAATTGATATAACAAACAGAATAGAAACTATACTAGAGGTAAGAAAAGCAATTTCCAAGAAGAACCTGATGAAACAGTTGGAAGAAAAGTGCCAAATATGGATGTAGCCATCACAAGATTCATGGTGAAATTTGACATTTTGAGGCAAAAATGACTTCCTAATCTTCTATTAATCAATGATAAATTGATGAAACAAGAAGATTGTAATAAAAATATAAGGGAATTTTCCAAATAACAGGTGAAAAAATCAGATTAAGGGATTCCAAAAGGTAAAGTTTTGCACAAAAGCATTGAAAATCTGTTTTATTTACAACATGAGGTAAAACACCTTTTTGTGGTCAAACTAACATTTGTAAGATACACAGAGGCGGATGAAAACTTTAGGAAAATCATGAAGGTCAAATTACCAGAGGCGGAATTCTAGGAGAAACTAATAGATTTGTTGTAAAAACAATTTGCAGTAAGAAAAGATAAAAACAGAGTTGTTGTTTTTACTACATGGTAAACAAATTTCAAAAGGGTAAAACTATTTTCAGCAGTCAAAATCAGTAGTCAAATTGTATCAGGTCAAAGAGAATCAGTTGATAAAGTGTATCAGATGAAAGATAAAGTTCAAAACAGATTGAAGATCAAGCTTCCAGCGTGAGGGACACCTCATTTGCCTAGCTGCAGCCCAAAATCCAACAACAAGCTATTTAATTTGAATAAATAGGACAGCTTGCAACTAGTTAGGCAGCTGTCACTATCTTTTTGTAAAAATATATTTGATTTTCCAAGAAAAATTCCTTAGATGGTTCTAGGATATTTTGTATTACTTTTTGTATAAATACATCATCATTTGAAGTATTGAGGGTGTATTAATTGTTGAAGATTTCTGTAGTCATATTTTCTGAACCTGAAGGGTTTTTGTATAAAGTTCAAGTCAGCAAACTTGATCAAAGAAATAAAGCATCATATTTCAAGATTCATGTGTTGGACCACTGAAGTGAAGTATTTTGTAATTTTATCTGTCAATTTTCTTATGCTTTTCATCCATTCATGAATTTTTTCTAAATTTTAGTGTGAAATCAGGAATTTTTATATCATAATTTGTTAAAAGCACTCTGTTATTGACTGGTTTTCATTTAAATGTTTTCTGTTGATATCCAGACTAGGGAACCCTTAATTTCTCCCTAATTTCATTTGACCCCTACCTTTTCACTCCTTATCTAGATTAAATAATCCTTAATTTCCCTTTATCCCGATTAAAACCATTTCACCATCAGCCTTTGAAGATCTGAATTGACTCTACTATCTTGCCCTGCAAAAATTTGAATTTAGACCTTGATCCTGATCTGTCTGCTTGACGCATTGACTCCATTTTCCCAATGGAAAACAGATCTAGTACTATCCATCTCAGTAAGTGATTTTCCCACCAAACCAAATCAAAACTTCAAAACCAATTCTCCCTATATAACTAGCCTAAAATCAGATATTAAAACAAAGTTAAATCTTATAGAGAGAGCCCTCTCCGAGCCTTAGGAAGGCTAGATCCTAAAGCTTAAAATTAGGTTTGTGGTTACCTCTAATATTCTTTAAACTATAATAAAAAATCTCACAACTTTGAGAATTATTAGAGTGATAACAACTTTCATCATCGGTCATATTTTCTCCTAGAACTCCATCAAGCTAAATCAAGTTTTTCCGATCCTTCTTCAACTAGAAATTTTCATACAATCTTAAATCCTTTGGCCCCAAAACATATTTTTATCGAAGGTAATATGTCTATTATTTCAGAAACTATTCCGATGAACATCTCCAGGGATCCAATATAATTGAGAAGTTTTTCATAGGAGCTTACTGCTCCCCTGAAGAAATTCAGACTTATATCAATCTTTTTAAAGAATTATGTGATGTTTTTTCTTGGTATTATGAGGAAATGCTTCGAATTGATCCATTAATACTCCATCATGAGATCAATAAGTATGAGAATGCTAATTCTATATGGTAAAATATTCGGCTGGTAAACCCTAGGAAGGAAACAACTATCAAAGTCGTGGTTGAAAAGCTGCTAAAGGCAAGTTTCATATACCCTATTTCGTTAACTAAGTGGGTCTCGAATCCGGTCCTTGTTGATAAAAACAAGGAACGATCCGTGTATGCATTGACTTTAGGGATGTAAATAAGGCTTATCTGAAAGATAATTTCCCCTTGCCTTTTATTGATCATATTATTGATGAATGTTCGAGAAATGAGATTTTTTCCTTCATGGATAGTTTCTTGTGATATAATCAAATTACTATATGTCCTGAAGATCAGCATAAGACAACTTTTATCTGCCCCTGGGGTACCTTTGCATACAAGAATATTCATTTTGGCCTTAAAAATTTTGGAGTGAATTTCTAGTGGGCCATGTCCTACGCTTTCCACGACATCAAGCATATCATCGAAGCTTATTTGGGTAACCTAGCTACTTGTTCTCGAAAGAGAATTGATCAACCTCACTGCCTTCATTTGATATTTGAACAATGTCATTATTAGAAGATCTGGTTGAATCCAAATAAATTTGTTTTCATTGTCACATCCAGTCGGTTATTGGGATTCATAGCATCTACTGAAGGGATTCGTGTTGATCCCTTCAAGGTTAAGGAAATACTTCAATCGCTTCCACCGTACACTATCTGTCAACTTCAAAGTCTCCAAGTAAAATCCAATTTATTGAGGAGATTTATCGTCAATTATGTTGAGATTACAAAAGGATTTATGATATTACTAAATAAATGAGTTCCATTTATATGGGATGATTTCGCTCAGTGCTCATTCAATGCTTTGAAAAAATCATTGACCTCTGCTCCTTTATTGAGTCCACCTGATTATAGCATGGATTTCCTCTTATATCTCGTTGCGGCATAATCAACCATAGGTATGTTTCTATTTCAGGAGGATGATGCTCTCAGTGAGCATGTGATTTATTATCTAAGTCGAGGCTTGGTCGGTCCTAAACTATGATATTATCCTATAGAGAAATTATATTTCGTAGCCTTTCATATTTTCCAATGACTTCGACACTATATTCTTCTTTGAAAAAATTTTGTCTTGGCTGATGTCAACCCATTTAAATTTGTTCTCAGTAGGCGAGTGATTGGGGGGAAATATAATATATGGATTTTTATTTTATAAGAATTCGATCTATAGTTCATGTAAGCCAAATCTAAGAAATCTTTAGTATTTTCAGAATTAATCTCAGAGTTGCCTTATGAAGAAGAAGTTGTTTATGAAGAATCATTTCCTGATGAGCATATCTTCCATATTTCTTCACAATATCCTTGGTATGGAGATATCATAATCTATTTTCAAACTTCAAAGTTTTCTCTTGCTTTTTCGAAGGATGAACATAGAAAATTTCCTCACCTGGCTAGAAGTCATATCATTATCGGTGACACTTTATATCATCGGGATTGATTTAATCCTTAGATGTTGTTTAACCCTAGAATAAGTTGAGTCAATGTTGAATGACTGCCATACTGGAGCTTGTGGTGGTCATCTATCTGGGCTTGCTATAACCCAAAACATCTTACATGCAAGCTATTTTTGGCCTTCGATTTTCAAAGATTGTGTTGAAGCAGTCAAAATGTGCCATCCTTGTCAGGTTTATACTCGAAAAATGTGCGCTCATCTAGCTCAATTTTTTCCTATTATCACTATCTATCCTTTCATAAAGTGGGGTATTGATTTTACAACTTGTATCCTACCTTCGGTAAAGGGTCATAAGTATATTATCATAGCGTTGGACTACTTTACCAAGTGGATCGAAGCTATGCCTACTTTGACGAATGATGGTGATAAAACAACTTTGTTTCTATTCAACCAATTCATTTCTCATTTCAGTATTTCAAAGGAGATTTTCACTCCCCATGGTAGTCATTTCCAGAATAAGATGATGTATGAATTGGCTCTTAAATTGGGTTTCTGGCAGGAGCATTTATCTCCTTACTATCCTCAAGGAAATGGTCAGGATGAAGCCGTGACTTAATCCCTAAAAGTTATCCTACAAAGTAAAATTAATAAACCTTGATCCAATTGGCATATAATTTTATATCCTCCACTTTGGGCATACCGGATTTCGGTTAAGAATGCTACAGGTTTCACTCCTTTTCAACTAGCTTACGGTTTGGAATCAATCTTCTCGGTGGAATGTGAGATTCATTCTCTTAAATTAGTAGTTGAAATTCTTCAAGACACATCTAGTCTTAAAGAGCGCCTTGTTCATTTGGAACATATTTACGAGCAATGTCGAGATGCAGCCACAATCAATGAGGCTCATAAAAAAAGAGTAAAAATCCAATATGATAAGACTATGCATCCTAGGGTTTTCTCTGAGGGTGACCTTGTCCTAGTCTATGACAAAGAAAAAGAAACCTTGTGGGGAGGCAAGTTCAAACCTATGTGGCATGGTCCACTCATCATTAAAAATTCCTTGAAGAAAGCAGCTTATGAGTTGGTTGATTTCAATTGAAACGCGTTGTCGGAGCCCAGAAATGGGATCTATATTAAGAAGTATTATGCCTAGGCTTTTTCCTATAATTTACTTTGGCTTGTAGATATTGTATATAATTATGCATATATGTCTATAGGTTTCATAGTGATGTCAATATTTTTTATCTGCTTTGGCAGGTATCGATGGATGATCTAGTATATCTAGGGTTCATCGATGGCACTAGTCGACACATCCATAATTTGGTTTCCGCGGCTTGGGTAATTTACTATCTATCTGGTCAGTTGTTAGTTTCAAGAGGTATATGTATTGGCCCTACTTCAAACAATGTGGCCGAATATACTAGCTGTTTTTAACTTACTATCTGAAGAAATATCTCTTGGTGTTGAATCGTTACTATACTTGGACTTCCAACTGGTGGTGTCTCAATTAAACAACATATATTGTGTGAGATATCCTTTTTTATATCATCAATTACTGAGAGTGCATTTATTACAAATATCATTTAATTTTATTCCTTTTATTCATATTCCACGGTCATAAAACTCATTTTCGAATTCCATAGCTAATCAAGCATTAGATTGGCATATTAATCATTCATCACATTAAAACAAACATAATAAAAAATCATCTGTATATATGATTATCACGTCATGAAATTTTATGTATATGGATAGAACTAATATGTCCAAAAATTTATACAAAATCGGGACAAAATGTCCTACAAAATTAGGGCTTAAGCCCAGTTATGTCCAAAAAAATATCAATCATTTATAATCTATTTTTGTGGACCCTACCTTGGATGAGCATCATGGAAAAAGATGGTGGCATTAACCACTCATTGGAAGATCACACCCAATCTCATGGTAATCCTATCACGCGTCTCTGAATTGCCTCTAGAAGGTCCTCTACTCCTGCTATAGGAACTTGGCGAGTCAAACCCTCCACGTTTCTCTTCACAACATGGAGAAATCTCTCAGTCTCAACTACAACACTCTTTGTGTCTCTTCCGCAATGCCTGTGCCTAAGTAGACCCTCAGGTCTCACTAGTCCAATATCTATATCATGATCAAACAATATTGTAATATTTTTTGTCTCATCAAAAATAATTTTTAATTCATATTTTTGAAATAAAAAAAAAAATCAAATAACATAAAATCTTAAACAATTTTTACCGATGGCACCCCAAGGAACACTTGTAGGAAGCACCGAATCTGGGTCTGCTCGAAAATCCATGTCTGCGTAAAGGTAGTCCTTGATAGCTATGACTTGTTGTTCACACCAAAGGAAGAACTCATCATCAAATTTCTTCTAGGGACCTCACCACCCCTTAATCTCTTCATTAGATCAGCCCATATAGCTATCCTTGGATCTCTTGGGCTGTTGATGGTGGAAGGAAATTTGGGTCGAAGTCCTGGTATTCTCCCAAATAAGAACGTGCAAATTAGTACCATAACCAAAATGTTTTGTTTTACAATTCTTGATTGAAGTGAGTTATTTTTTCATATTGGTCAAGAGGGCTAAGCACTAGTCAAAAACTGTTGAGAGGCAAAGCACTGCTAAAGATATGGTAGGATGAGAATATTGGTGTAATGATGCTAACCCTGCTACCCTCACAATGGTAAAAAGGAGAATATTTATGGGAATTCTCACCACATATTTTATCGGAATATGTGATCCGACCTTCTATGTCTCTGGTGTGTAGTAAATGCCAATATAATCACCCACATTAAGACCCCCTCGGGCCTTCCCTTGAAAATTGACTAGATCACCTCTCCGGGAAAGTCCAGTGATGAAATATATATATCTTTTGTTTCAATTTGCAAGGGCATCTCATCAATCATAAATGCATATTCCTCTAGATCCCAGTAATTGACGAGCATCTCCAGCAATTTTATGTTTGTTTTCATGTTTGGCATTTTGAAATTTTTTAACAAACCACATCCTATCAGTGCATCCAATGATAATGGATCATTCATAACTTCATTATCCAATTCATTGTGTTCTATTTCCCTCCAACTAATTGTCATCCTGCAATTTCAAACATTTTCATCCATTAGAAATCGTGGATTTAGATCTCGATCTGCACGTACGCGGGTTCCCTTCATACATAGTCGTGTATTGATACAGATTTATATAGGAACACAATGAAATACATAAATACACATAAAATCAAAGATTCAGCAGAAATAAAACTTCATCTCATTAATAACAAATAACTAAAATATGTTTACATACAGAATGGAAATAAACTAGCTAGGGCGTTGGTAGCTTATCTCTGAGAAGAGATGTGGTGGTTACAGGCCTCTGAACTGTGTTAAAATGAGGCTTGAGGGCTAATTTATTATTGAAAAACAATTGAAAACCATAAACATCCAAAAACCCAACCCTAGGAGATGAAGTGCCAAAACTGTGGCCCCGTTTGGGTAAATTGGTACATCAATCTTCTCGAGGACATAACTTTGGCATACGATCTTCGTCTGACATGCACAATACCTCGTTGGAAATATATATTCGAGGACTAAAAATTTTGATGTGAGAAACATCAAAGGAACTCCCATGTTGCTCCCAGTTTTTCCAAAAAACGTTGTTTAGGGCCTCAAAACGACTCCAGAAGTTCAAGACCCGAAAAACTACTAAAAATAGTAAATTGTGCTACAATTAAGGAAACTGAAAAACTTAAAGAAACAATCGTGGGGCCCCAAGTGGAATCGGTGTGTGGCCACCAATATCCACCTAGATCATTCCTCCCCACTTAGGAAGCAATGGTCCCCATTGTGTTGAGTTCCTCCATGAGATGAGCATTAGGGGAATTTTGAGGTCTAAAATGGGCCTCCTAAGGAAATTATTAAAGAACAGTGGAAATAATAAAATAAGATTTGAGTACATCATCAAATTTTAGATAGAAAAAAGTAAAAACTACTTTTTCAAGTTTTATTTTCAACTTATCTCCCAAATTTTTTAATCACATTTCGAGTGGGAGTACTCGTTGGATGAAAAATTTAATTCCTCATCAAAGGAGTACTCATGTTGCATACTTTCGATGGACCCTGCTACACAAAAAATGAGAAATACATGAAAAATGTGATTGCAATCATGTTTTTTAATATATTCCTCATTTTTCGTGTAGCAGGGTCCATCGAAAGTATGCAACATGGGCCCTTGGATGAGGAATGAAATTTTGCATCAAACAAGTACTCCTGCTTGAAATTTGAGTAAAACCTTTGGGAGATAATTTGAAAATACAAGTCCAAAAAGTAGTTTTATTATTTTTACCCTTTTACTTAAAAAATGGTGTATCATCCCCCATGGTTGACATCATCATCTTGAATGTTATTGGCTCTTATAAAGTTTATTTAGTTGTACATTTTTCTTAGGAGGCCCATTTTAGACCTCAAAATTCCCCTAATGGAAACTTCTGCTGAACTTGGTCCCTGGTGAACCATTTGCCTTGGTACAGGAATTGGTCAGCTTTGACAACCCGATATAGTTGGATCTTCTGTTGGCGAGTGTTCTTGCTTTTCATGTCCATGATATGATCCGTGGTGGCATGTTCCATGCAGTCGGGGTTTAACTCTATTGGTGTGAGTTGTTCTGCAATGTCGAAGGTGTCCAGTAGAGCTGGGAAGTAGGGTCGAAGGCGGTCCACATTGAACACTGGGTGTAGACCAAGGAATGGTGAAATAATGAGATCAAAGGCATTGGCTCCTACAACCTTGGTGATGGTGTACAGCCCATATCGAAGTGGGCGAATATTGTGGTGGGGTCCAGTGAAGCGCTCCTTCCGCAAATGTAGCCATGCTTTGTCGCCCACCTAGTAATTGTGTGGCACCTGATGTTGATAATGGAGTTTCTTGTACTTAGCATTAGCTCTGTCCAATATGTCATGAACCTATTGGCAGATGTACTGAATGTGCTCAATGAATTTGTTCACCTTGTCAACTTCAAAGTGGACATGAGCCGAATCAACCTGAGCGACCACAAATGGCATGGCTACATCAATGGGACATAGTGGCTGGAATCCGAAGCCCACCTGAAAGAGGTTGTGGCTAGTTGAGTTGTGGAGCCTGGTTATAACTGTGTTGTACATAGGAAAGGATCTCATCCCATGTGCGTGGATTATTTGCATTATACATGCATAGAATGTGTAGGATCATCCGATTGACGACCTCTGCCTGGCCATCAGTTTGGGTATGGAAAGCTGTGGACTTGGTGAGCTTGATGTTCGGCATTGACCAAAGGCTAGACCAAAATGTGTTGAGGAACCTGCTATCCCGATCTAAGATGATATCTTTTGGGATCCCAAAGTGCACCTACACTCATTCAAAGAAGATTTTAGCAGTGGATTCTATTGTGATATTCTTCTTGCAGGTCGCCATAATGGCCATCTTCGAGAATTTTTCGATGACCACTAAAACACAGTTGTTTCCATGCTTAGTATAAGGAAGGCTCGACATGTAATCGATGGAGATAGATTCTCGAGGTCGACTAAGGGTAGGTAGCGGAGGATAAAGGCCTTGCTTACTGATGGTCGGTTTGGAAATAGCGCAAGTAGTGCAAGATTCGATGTACTTACCGATATCCTATCGAAGGTTCAGCCAATAGAAATACTTTTGAAGTACTACCACTATTTTCTTGACCCCAAAATGCCCAGCGACTAGACTATAGTGCGCTTCCCAAATAATCTTGGCACGCTCACTTGAAGGAACACAAAGGTGTCCCAGGTGACATAGCAAATGCATCCTGGAGGTGAAAATTTGTAACTTGCATACCCTCCAAGAGTGTCTTGTATGTGTGGCCAAATTCCGGATCACTCTTGTAGAGAAGTGGCTAATGAGAAGTCTCGTGCCTACAAGAGTTGAGGACGATGCTTAGCGCCACGATCAGTGGTCGGCTGCGGCAGTCTGCAACATTATTGGTGTTTCCATTCTTGTACTTGATGTTCAAATGAAACTGTTGCAGATATGTGAAAAAATTATTATGGTAGTCGTTCTGCAACTTCCCTTGTGTCTGTATGAACTGTAGGGGTTGGTGGTCTGTGTGTATGACCGTTTCCTTCCCCAAAATGTAATTCTTCCATTTGCAGTAAGCCTGCACAATGGAATACATTTCTTTGTCATAATTGGGATACTTTTGGACTGTGTCAAATAATGTTTCACTGTGATATGCCACTGGATTCCCCTATTGAGTAAAAAATTCCCCAATAGCATAGTCAAAAGCATTTGTCTCAATCTCAAATGGTTGTTGCAAGTCTGGTAATGTGAGAATTGGGGCAGAGTAAGGCTATGTTTCAATTATAAGAATGCATTTTGTTGAGATTATAACCAAAATAATTTTTCTTTCACTCCTCCCCTAGTGACTTGACTCAAGGGCCAAGTGATATGAGAGAATCCCAACTTGAACTTGTGGTAGAAATTAGCAAGACCCAGAAAGCTGCCAAACTCTGTTAGAGTGGTTGGGGTTGTCCAATCCCGATTGACTTGGATCTTGGTTGGATCCATATGCACCCCCCACTCATCAATAATGTATCCCAAATACTCAACCTCGGTCATGCCAAAAGTGCACTTCTCTAAATTGGCACACAACTTGTGTTGCCGCAATGTTTGGAGGACCTGTCGGATGTGGTGGAGGTGCTCTTCCCAAGTTTGTATGAAGATCAAGATGTCATCCAAGTAAACTACTACCAATTATTTGGTTAATGGTTCTAATATGTCTCCATCAACCTCATGAAGGTTGTGGGAGCATTCGTCAACCTGAAAGGCATGACCAACCATTCGAAAATTCCCTCCTTGGCTTTGAAGGCATTCTTCCACACATCGAAGGGTTCGATTGGTACAGGTGATACCCAGACTTCAAGTCGATCTTGCTGAAATATTTAGCCCCTTTGAGTTGATGTAGAAGGTCATCAATCTGTGGGATTGTGTACCTATTCCAAACAGTGATCGTGTTCAGTGCTCGATAGTCAATACAGAGTCTCCAAGTCCCATCCTTATTCTGCACCAACATGATTGAGCTCCCATAGGGTGATGAACTCAGCCGGATGTGACCTTTCTAAATCAACTCTTGAATCTACCTCTTGATTTCATTATTCTCCATAACAGAGCAATGATATATCGGTTCATTGGGAAGCGGCATACCTCGGGTCAGATCGATGGGGTGCTTGACTTGACAGTGTAGAGGCACCACTATTGTAATATTCCAAATTTGGAAAAGCTAGCAAGGCATGCCTGAAAAACTCATTTTTTAGGAATGGCTGCTACAGGATTTGAAACCAAGACCTGGATCCCTTAGATAAATGTATCTATGATCAAAATCCAAGAGGTGGCTCAAAAGAAATCCCTCTAGGTGGGTTAAACAGATCTCCCACACCTAGTTGTCTTCAAAAAATGCCTGATGAAGGAACTGCAACAATGTATGAGAACATAATGGAATAACAATGTTATTTAATAGCCATGAACACATGAAGATATTAATAGCCAAAAAATGTAAATTATAGCAGTACTTGTATACAAATCCTTGAGGAAAGAGACACTCAAGTAATACAATACAGCCTCAAAGGAACATGCACATGAAAATAGATGATCACTGCTACACTAGGAATTATGCAGGCTAAAAGGACAGTTTATTGGAGACACTGCATCACACTGACTAATAATAGGAAGATATATAATTTATGGCTCAAGAAACAAGGGGTAGCAAGCTCTCAACCCCTGAAAACAATAGTACAAAAATCCTTGAAAGGATTGGCTGAAATATATACAAATGGAAAAATGCCGGAGTTGCTGGGTAGCAGTAGTAACTCAAAAAATAACTATAGATGGCTGAATATGATGCACACTCTGAAATATACCTCCTCTAAAAAATCTCTCAAGTGATAGGCTTATCCTAACACTGAAGATCTCACCCTCCAAAATAGTGGTGCAAACCCCCACTGTAGATAATCACTAGAATAACGCAGTCTGGAGAAGGGACTGTGCTGTTGATGATGGTAGATGCTTGGCCTGATGCCAAGATATGCAACTCAACTCTGGAAACCCTCCTCACTAACCTTCCTAAGTAATATAAGCTCCCTCCTCTGAAATATGAGCCAAGGAATGGAGTTTTGGAACCCTCCACTACAACACCCAACAACACTACGTTATACTTCAGCAGAAATACCGTAGTGACTGAAGGAAGTGGCCTTGGCCTTGAGCCAAGATGTGGAGAAATGAAGTGAAATCCTCCAAGAGGCCTCTCAAGAAGGAGAGGAAATCCTAAACAGGAATCCCTCGTGCTAAACAACACTGCAACTTAGCTGAACAGTCGGAGACTGCAAATAGTCTTCTAGACCAAAATCAATATACTCAAAGATATCTCACTATGGCTACCTCTTCCTCCTTTTATGCAAGTGAATGTCTCTTTGCCATGGACCCCACACATTAGGGTTTCTTCCACAAATAATATTTCTCTCTCTAAAACTGTGTTGTCTTCCCAAGCAAGCTACACCTCTTACGCAACGTTGTTGACTTGGTCAAACTTGACCTTGTCCTCATGCAAATTGCCCCTTTTCACACTGGAAGGTGAAAAATAAGCTTCTCCATTGATCCCTTTCAAACTATGAGTGATTTATTCATACTTATGGGTCTCTTTACCCATTTTATTCACCTCCTAGATGATATAAGCAGAAATTAATATTCCAATTTGCTACATGCAAATTTTGGAATATTACAACTGTGGGTAAGGTGAAGATGTCCCTGTACTCCTCCATGACCTTGTTCATTTTTTGTTGTCATGTGGAGGAGCCCTGTCTTGAGGTTGTGGACATAGTCTTCTTCTTTCCCTATGGGCGGCTCATCAGGGAAAAAAAATTCCCTGTTTTGGAAATAATCTGACTACATTGTTTTGAAGTAACCAAAGAGATAGCAGCAAGTAGTGGTACCTCTTGTATCCTGTACAACTTATTGCCCAAAATAACAATAACAGTGAGAGGTTGAGACTCACACACAACATGTTGCTTCCACAAGTATGGTTGGCCTAATAATACATCACAAACATCAAGAGGAGCAATGTCACATAATACCTCATCCGTGAAGGGATTGATGTTATAGGGAAGGCAACACTGCTAGCTGACGTGAAGATCTCTTCCTTCGTGAAGCCACCTGATGGTGTATGACCATGGCTGTGTTGTGGTCAGAAAGCCCAACTGCATCATGACCTCTGCTTAAATGAGGTTCTTTTCTCTCCCACTATCGAAAATTAACTGTAGTGGGGAACCCTTTACCCATATCTGGGAGTGGAAGAGACACTCCTCCTCCTTGTGAGCATCTGGTTCCTCCTTTTGGATATTCGTGGTGGCAACTGTGGCGTTGGGCTCTGCATCAATAATCTGCTCCCCTTTTTTCTGCATCAATAATCTGCTCCCCTTTTTCATTCCCCTTTTTTATTTATGATTCAGAGTCGGAGCATGCATCTGATTCAGAAGCCTTCATCTCCGCCACCAGTGACTGTTTGGCCCGACCCTCACTTGTGTTGTGAGTGGAGCTCTTATGGAACTCACACCACTTTTGCATGTCCTTCTTTGGCTTCGTGATGTTTTTCTTTGCTTTCAGCTTTGGAAGGTTGTCTTGGGCTGCCATACCTTAGCTTTATCCTTTTTTATGTGGTTTGGGGGTGCCTTTCTCTTGCTTTTGATTCGCAGATCCAAAGTCTCACTCCTTCTGTTTGAATTTCTACTCAATCTTGGCAGCATACCATATGCGATACCAAGAGAGGAGATGACGAGGAACTCCATTTCCTCCTGAATTTATCTATGCAAAAAACTGTGGTACTTCAGCACCAAATGTTTCTCCTAATCTTTGATACCCAACTTTGTGTGTAGGGTATGGAACAAATTCGTCAGCTCATGAACATCTTGATCCCTTTGTTACCGCAGCGTAGTCCATTGTATGTACTTGTCCTCATATCTCCCCACGGGATAATATTTTTCCTTGATCGTGTCTCGGAAATAATTCCAAGTGGGTACGACTGAGAATAGAGAGGGTTCCCCCTCGTTCTTTTCTCACAATAGGTTTCCCACTAGTCCTTGACATGGGGGACGACTTTGAGGAGTGCAAAAATAATCTTCTCCTGGTCAGAAAAGTCATGAATCGAGAAATATCCTTCTAAGAGATTCAACCATATATCTATGGCATCTACATATATTTGGTCCTCAAATATGGGAATTGTTAGTCATCAGTATTTTTCACTATCTTTGGATGACTATATAATGGTTATAGTTTTCTGAAAACAATATACCTTGAATATCTTAAGTTTTAGAAATCTCACTACCTTCATTATCTTCATAAAAAATTTTCCCTATTCCTCATTTGGTCTTCTCAAAGTCACCTTGTTTCTCTTAAACCAAATAAGTGGCTTGGTGTTTACCATATATATCTCTTAGTTGTGCTTGGAAAGCTCATTTCCCTCTCCTAGGGTTTTGAGGGCATTTTTCTTGGTTTCATGACTTCCATGGTTAAAAAATCAACAAGACTTGTATCCCGATGCTCTTACACCTTCCCCTATCCTTAATATACCTTCCTAAACACTTCCCATCACTCCTATCCCTCAAAATCATCATTTTTCCACAAACCCTAGCCTATTGCTACAATTTGACACTTTTCGAGACTAGGCATGTGTTTTTCCCTTTTGGACCCCTTCCCCTCACTCAATTCTTGAAATTCCACTTTCCCCTATTCTATATCATCTATCCCTATTCCCAAAAATCTCCCCAAGAATTTACACAACCCTTAACCCCTTCATTCCCCTCCCTCTACAAGGCAGTCCTAAATCCCCTGTTTTGCCTACACCAAACCCTAATTTCCTCTTCCACTAAGCTACAGTTTGCTATGGAATCAGATACATCAGAGAAAAGGAGGCATAAGGGAGGTAATTTCAGAAATTATGAATACATACCAACTCATAAAATATCATTTCTCCATCATTTTTTGAGAAATCATTCCAAGGGTCAAGTCATTTGTCACTCATAGGGCTAGTTTTTATTCAAAACTATGTTTCCAATCAAACAGAGATGAAATTAACAAAAGTGAGAGAGTTTATTTTCCCCCATAGGTCAAGGAAGAAAACCTTCCTTCAATTTTTACACAGCTGTCATGGTTTTGGAGCAATGTCAAATTTACAGGTGCTACAAGAGGTTTGCTGCACTTGTGGAGTGACCTTGGGAAAATCAAGTTGTCTCATAGATGGAGTGTACAAATGACTTTATTGGTGAGTCAAATTATAACTATACAGATAGATCATTCCAATGATCTATCATGAGCTCAATATGGAGTTAAGGAAGGCCTCCAAATGTTTCCTGCACCAACACTCTGGATTTTTTCACCCTCATTCAGCAAGTTTTGACCAGTCTTAGGAGAATCAACTTTTGATAGGTAAAAATAACTCCAATCAGCAGAAAAAAGGTATATTTGTAAATTATACTTCAATATATTTCCAACGAGCTATCCTGGTCCCAATTTGGACACCGAGAAGGCCTCCAAATGTGGTCTTCAAAAAGGCACTACGCGTTTGAGGAGTGGCGCTGTGCCCTCAGCCAGTGGCGCTGCATGCCTAGACAGAGAAATTTTCCAAGGGTTGGGTCCATTCAAACAAGTTCAATAATTCTTCAAATTTCTCCTATCATCCTCCAAGAACTTCTAATCAGTAATTACACATCATAAGCCCTTTCTTTGAAGCTATTTGGTCACTCTTGAATGAAATGAAGTGTAACCCTAAATGAAACCCTAATTTCAGTTTGTGAGACACTTGTTTCATCCTCTTAAGAATATATCAGTCATAAACAAGGTATTTTCATTGATTTAGGGATTTCATTAATATATTTTGTCCCTTCACTCATTCCCTTCACCTTTCAAAGCTAGTCATCTCATCCCCTTCTCCTCAATTCATTTCACTTACATCCTAGGGTTTGCAAATCAGAATTTGAAGATGTCAGACGAAGAAAATAGTGGCATTGTTGGTGAGGAAAAAATGCCAAGAAGACATGATCATAAGGTATAATATGGTGGTGTTGAGGCACAAAGGCCAAGAAGAAATGATCACAAAGAAGGAAATTTTGCCTAGGATTAACAGAACTAGACTAATTGGTCAACCAGTGAAACTTTTAGCTTTAGGATCCCCTCTAGCCTTTAGAGATAGCTCAAGGCATGGTTTACCTCAAGAAAATGACATGGAGGAATACCTTCATCATGAGCAAGAGAGATAGTTTGACTTGGTGGACTTGGATGACCTATATGACCATGACAACTCAAGATTGATCATCTAAGAGAGAGATGCCAAGATCAGGCAGTTGAAGAACAAATTGAAGGAAACCCTAGCCAAGAAAAAGGAGAAGGGGAAGTTATACATTCTTGCTGAGGAATCTCACCATGCCTCCCAACCTTGATCAGCAAATCAAATTCCAATTTTGGGCACACTTGGTGCAAAATTTGATTTTTGAGAGTTTGACTTGCAGAAAATTGGCCAAACGCGCAGCGTCACTAGCGCTGTGCTCTTTTTTGGGCCATCCAAATGGAAAATTTTCAGCATATTCATGTTCCTAATGACAAGTACATCAACCTCAAAAAATTTCAGGATATTTGGAGCAAAATTGGTCCCTCAAAAAAGCCAAAAACCACCAAAAAATCTCCTTTCTGCCCTCTTTTTGGCACTGGCGTTGCGCGTTTACCGGTCTTGGGAGAAATTATTTTTGTTAGGGAATATGGGAAAAATTTTGGAAAGTGAAAAAATATTTGGAAAATAGACTCAGAGACCTTTCCAGTGAGCTATCATGGATCTCATTTGGACACTGAGAAGGCCTCCAAATGTTAGCTGCAAGACAGGTCATTTTTTCAGTCATGGCAATGTGCGTTTGCACTGGCACTGCGCCCTCAGCCAGTGGCATTGTGCCCTTGTCAGAAATTCAACAAAAGACGCCAGGAGTTATTGTAAAATTTATTGAGAGGCCTTAAGGTCAAATGCTTCCAAAATTAGCTCATATGTTAGGTTAGGAGTTATTATTATAGTGAGTCACTTTCAGATATTTTTCCTTGGGCCTTGCATGGTCTCAAAGGTCAAAATGCATTAAATATGTAATAAATGACATCTGAAACCCTAGCTTAGGATCACCTCCTCATTTTTCAGATAAATATTGCATGTATGATTCATGTTTTTTGTTGGTTGATTGTTGAGCTCAATATGATATTGATTTGAGTTGTGAAGAAGTTGGCTTTGGAGTTTTGTGACTGTTTTGGACTGAACATAGATGGAGCAAGCATATTCATAGGATTCATGAACTTGTTTAAATGGTGATGTCATCCTTATCTTGTATTTGTTTCCTTATTTTTTCCATATTGTTCATCTTTTCTCTTGCAATAGAGTAGAAAATTTAGGTTAAGATATGTTGTTAGAGGCACCTTAAGTCTGTCTACCTTCTATTGTTCAAATGTTTTCCTCTGCTGGGTCTGATTGGAGAATTCTTAGTTGCTATTTGGTTCCACTTAGATTGTTTTCTTGAAAATTGTTTAATGGAGTCAAGCCAAAGAAGTTTATGGTATGCCCTATCCTTTGGTGTAGCTTGAAACGTTGTTTTTAAGGCCTTTTCTTTAAAGTATACTGATTAGGGTTTGGCTGAAGAAGTTTATGGTTTGCTTTTTCCTTTAGTCCATCTTGAATAGTCACTTTGAAGGTCTTTTAAATTATGATTAAAGAATTTAGGAGTTCCCTGCTCTTTAATCATCACTTATATGTCATTTTAAATGTTTTCTTTGTCTAAAGGTAAATAGCTAGAGAATTTAGGAGTTCCCTACTCTCTAGGGTTTGTTGGATTGTTGTCTCAAAGTTACTTGGTAAAGCTAGGCCAAAGAAGTTTATGGTGTGCCTTGTCCTTTGGTTTTTCTTAAGCATAGTGATCTTAAAGACCCTTCTTGTTCTAGTATATGCTAAAGGATTCTTAATTGCCCTTTAGACCTACTACACTCACAACTTAATGTTCATTTCACACCCACATAAGATATTAAGATCCATTTGGCTTTGTTAACTTGCACTATGAAACACACTTGATTTATTTTTGTACTTTTCAAGCCTTTCACAGACCTATTGTGCTATACAACAACCCCCATTTATTTTTTATAAATAGGGACCCTTCAGAAATAAATAGGAAATTCTTTTTATAATTTCCTAAAATAAAAAAAATTTAGAAAATAAAATTTTATGTTATTCCCTTAAAGCACATCACATATTACATATCTTATTTTAAAAATAATTATAAAACGTAAGATATGCGAATTGTGAAATGCGCTCAAAGCCTTTCCGAGAAAATAATTAAAAAACCTTGAAAAAACATCAAAATCATCGTTTTATTCTTCCTTTTTTCGCATCGCACTTTATTTAATCAATAAATCTTTAAGAAACAAATGATATAAGTTGTGATACCCACAGACCCGACAAGCAAATAAACTAGGAAATATCAAATCTTTCGCAATTTCATCCACTTTAAGTTTTTCGCAATTTGCATTGTGCGCAACTTATAATATATACTCAAATGCTATCCTATTAAATTTGCGATCTGTGATTTGTGCAGATTGCATTTCATAGCCTTTAAAGATTAAGCATCATGAAATATTATAAGGAATGATTACGATTTTCGTATTAAATGAATTCAGCGTGTAAAAATATTTTGTGTCATATCAAATAGAATTTAAGACCTTAATAGCTTTAAAACGATTGATAGATCTTACGTGCAAGGCCATGTGATATATTAAATTAGGAATTATGAAAGATGATTGATATATTGACATCTTCTCGCGTGCATTAGAAGTAAATGATAGATTTACTTTTATAAGATTCCTTATATGTTAAATTCGCTTCGCTCTCGGGAAATCAATTACTTGGTTGAAGAAGTTCAAAATGAGCAAAAGAGACAAGGAAATATCTCAAACATCATCCACAGAAGATGCAGATATGTCTTCATTATTTTCAGACACCGTCTGCAACAAAGTTTGTGGCAGTTCGTCATGGGAGGCAATGTACAAACTCTTCGAAGATGAAGGACCAAGGGTGATAGACAAAGTTTCTACTATAGGCACTCATTCTACCTCTGATGCAACCCTTTTTGACGTTGCATGCTCGCACATTCACAGAATAGCAGCGAGACCAAATATTCTTCCTTATACATACATGGTGAAGTGGGCAATTTACCACTTAAACATTGAAAATATAATTTTCAAGAATTCGAGAGGAGATATTATGGGTTCTTTCAAAGCATAGGATTTAGCAGAAATGTATCATCTACCAACCCCGCAGCAAAAATACGACAATAAGCATGTGCAAACTTTCATAGCAAAACATCCAGATATTATCAAAATCATCCATGAATGGAAGGACAATGAAGGGAAATTGAAGCAAGATAAGTCTGGTATGTACCCAATTGCACAAATTCCTAATCCTTATTGTTATGCAGCTGGTATGTTGTGTAGAATATTTTCCAAGCCTTATAGTACTAGATTTTCAAGAGATTGGGTTCCCCTAATTGACGCAATCATCAATTCATCTATTCTAATTTGGGCAGACACTCTATCCAATTACTTAGCCAAGCATATCATTGAATATAGGAATAAAAGAAGTGTATCGCTCATAGAAATACCTCTGTTTTATATGTCTATCTATGTCATGGATGCCATTTTTTTTACTTCTAATTTTCCTACCATGGGTTGGAAATGGACCACCAAAAACCCTACCCCGATTCATATTTACCATAGAGAACTCTGGGATTACGAGTTCCACTTGCACTTCTATAAAATATGCTACAGAGTCATATTGCCCATCCATCATATGATTTGTAACAAAAAGGCTCCTAGGGTTTCTGAAGAAGCCAATGTAGATATTATTCCCATAGCAAGATGGTTTGCTAAAGAAAATTTCACATATATTAGAGTATTTTGGAGTCATGCTTCTCCCCATGTTTTACCTTACTATGTTCCAGATAAATTACTTGCAAAAAAAATAGCATATCATCTTGTCAACGATGTCACAAAGCAGTTAAAGGATGGTAAAAAGGCTATTTGGCCTACATTACCTCTACAGTGTGGCACCTTTGCTCTAGCTAATATTGGCCATACATACAAAGAGGTTCCCAAGATTCAGTTGTTGAGATTGGCATTTATGCTAGGAAGATTATATGATCCCAATGATGTGACTAAAAATTACATCACAGAGCTAAAAATGAAGCCTTTTGTAAAGGAAGAAGATAAATATGATGATTTCTTCCAAGGCATGGAAATTTTTTCTGATATTACCAAATACGTTTCTATCCAATTAAGTCAAGAAGATGTTGAAGCTTTTCAAGCATATATAAACAAGAGACTAGAAAAAGTTCCTTTGAATTTGTTGACAATTGAAGATGAAAAACACACTCCAAGTGTTAGTCTAGATGACGAAATGAAAGATATATCTGAAAATGAATCGGGTCAATCACAGCAGCAGTATGATAATTCGGATCAATCTGAGGAATCCAAATCTAAGAAAGAAAATTTAGAAATTGACCAAATTCTTCAAGAGATAGAAGTGCTAGAGAAAACAAAGAACAATGGGATAAAATCACATTCGGAAACAGTTCAACATAGTCATAGCATGTTAGATCAGTCCAAGTCGTCTCAAGTAAAAGATCTGATGAATGAATGGGAAGAATTTTCTGAAGCAATAAAGAGTCCCAAAGAAAATCCCAATATTGATCAAACATCAAGTTTTCAAACACCAGAACCTTCACAGAAAATAGTTGAGACTATCAATCCACTACAAATAGTTCCAGCAGTGCATGACAAGGAAATCATACTGGCCTACACTACAAATTAGATAGTTTTGCAGATTGAAGATATTTTGTCATTAGACATTTTCTATAGTCCTAGCTGCAAAGCTGTGGTTAAAAGAAATAAAAGAAGAAGGATTTATGAAACAACTCAAAAACCAACATATGAATCAGTTAATGTACTTTGGAAGGATTCCTCAGATGATCCCACTGAACATCTAACCAAGTTATCACAATATGCAAGGGCATATGCCACCACTACTGTTGATAAAGCTACTAAGGTTAGAATATTGTTGAAACAAAAGGAAGCCAGAGTACAAGAATTAGAAAAATTGCTAAATGAAGAGAAAGCCAAGTCCATTGAGCAGATCAAAATAAAAAAAACTCAATTTCATGAATATATTGAAAGCCTCAAACTGAAATCTCAAATAGAGATTAATGAAAAGCAAGCACATTTGGAAAGAGTAATGGTTGAATTACAAATTCAACCACAGTTAGAACAATTCATCAAAGAAGCACTTGATGTAAACATTATGTTAAAGAAAGAACAAGACATGTTTTGTCACCAAGCTTCCATGATTGATTGTTATTGTGATTCCAATAAGATAATGATTCAGCAAATAGCAATTCAGAAACTAGAATGTGAAAGACTTGAAAAGAAAATTGAAGAACACATTCAGTGGAAAATTTCAGATACAGGAAAACAAGCTAATCTACCACAAATAGATAAGCTTCACAAAGAATTGTTATTCGCAGAATGGAAAGCACAAATTAATCAAGCAGAGAAAACAGCAACCAAGATGTCCAAGAAATCAAATGAGATTATTCAGTCTATATGTGATCAATTGTTTAAAACAGAACTTCTTAAAGAAAACACATCTAATGTGTTTTCAGGAACAAGGGAAGTAGAAATGAAATGGAGATAGAGAGCAAATACACAAGAGGAAATAATCAAAAAATTTAATAAGTTTGATCAGGAAAATTACTGGAATTTTCTAATCAAACCTTACCATCAACATCAAACCCTTCAGACTCTTACAGATTCAACAAAAAGGTCTCAGTCAGTAATCTCAAATGATATTTTCAAGGGACAGATTCAGTCATGGATATCACAGCCATCTCAGCTTAAAGAAATGCTAGATATTTTTCAAATTCATGATCACACTCAGAAAGAAGGGAAAGATTCACAAAATTAGGACCCTTAGTTCAAAGTTCCTAGATTATTGTTTAAGTTAAGTTTTTAGAGAAAGGTTGTTTGAAACCTCCTCTACATTTTTGTAATAATTTAATTTTAGTTTGTAGTTAGTTTAGTATTTAAACCGTTCTCATGCATTTAGAGAAGGGTATAAAATTTTATTGAGAACATTTGCAAAGAATGCTTAATTGTAAGTAAGTTTGTGAATGCCTTGGTAAAGTAATGGAACACGGCCTTTCAGTTATATATCATTGTGTTGATCACTATTGATGCACTTTTGTATTCTTTGAAAGACTTATTGATAGAGGAGTTGAATATGGCCTATTATCGCTGATTAAATGAACATAACAGTACACATCTGGTACTATTATCATGTATGCTAATTCTGTTTTTGAATATTAGTGATGAATCCATCTTTCATGAATTATATATGAAATCGATTGTTTTTATCTGAAATATCAGTTGCACTATTGTACGATATAAATATAGAAATTAGTTTTTTTTATACATGATCATCAGATATATGTGATATATTTCTCATTTTCTTTTGATTAACTATTTTTTCAAGAGAATCATCTTACAAAGTAATAATTCTATTAAATCTATGATGATATTCATCATCACAAATTGAATAGATATCATTTTAGATCGCATCAAATAAGTATTATCCCGGGTTAGATTAAATTAGGCTTCAATTCAAAATTTTGCATTTTAGAATAAATTCATTTTAGTTTTTAGTAATTATTCATGCAAATTCTTTGAGAGAAACCCAAAAATCAAACAAAAACCCAAATCTAGGAAACTAGTCCCATTATATCTAGTCGAAGCCACTATCCCAAACGGAAAAAGAACTGTCTTAAGGTCCAGACCGGGTGTTTATCCCCCTTGTTTCTGCCGCAGATTTCTGAGGCCTCAAAATTTTTGGCACTAGAAGGAGGGAAACTATGAATGGAATATAAGTCTAAACCTCAAACTAGAAGCCCTCATAAGATTCGATCTCCCCAAAAGCGTTCTACAACTTCCCGATCACATTCTAGATCACCAACTCAGAAATCAGAAATAGTAGAAGCCTTTCCATCATCTCCTGAAGTATCTCGACAGCCATCTGCCTCAGAATTCACTCCTGAGTCTCCCAAAGTTTAGTCTTTAATCCATAAATTAGAAGGAATGTCTATTTCTGCTGAAAATCCTGTTAACCCAGAAGCTTCTGAGGAAAGTGTTACTTCTCTATTTAGAGAAACTGGTATATTAACTAGATCTAAAAGTGAGAAACTTGGAATTCCACCTTTTGAATTTCCAATTGAATCATTTCAAAAAAAAAATTCTATATCTAGATCTAAGTCATATACAAGTGAAGTCACATCAAATTTCCCTTCAGTTACTTCTTCACATCCTCTTACTCAATCTCCATCTTCTCAGTCTTCTATTTTCTCTACTCAAACAATCAGTGCTATTACAAGTAGCATTGTTCCAGTTGTAAGTTCTTCATTCATTCCCCCTACTTCTAGATCTACTTCTATATCTTCACAAATTTCAAATCCAATTATGGCTAATCGACCTTGGACCAATCCTGGTGTTGTATTAATGGGCAATCCAAATCCTCTTCCGGATCATCCAAAAAAATGGTTACCTAAATATAATCCAGATGATGGTCTTCCTGCCGAAGAACATATCAATAATTAAATTTTAGCCATGAATCTAAATGGAGTTTCTCATGAAGATATTGTAGTTAGATTGTTTCTTTATACTTTACAAGGATCTGCAAGATCATGGTACTTTTCACTTCCAACAAGATCTATTTCCGATTGGGCAACTTTTGAGCAAGATTTCCTTGCAAAATTTGGAGATGATAGAACTGTTTCATCCCTAATCAATGCTCTTTCCAATCTTAAAATAAATTCAGGGGAAAGGATCAAATATTTCAACTCCAGATTTAACAAGTTATTAAACAAAATTCCAACTGCTTCCAAACCTGTTGTTGATGTACAAATAGAATGGTATATTTCTTATTTTCCTTCTAATATAGCTATTTTTGTAGATAGAGCTAGTAAAGCTACCCTTTTAGAGAACATGAAAGAAGCTCTTTCCGTAGAGAAAATAATATTAGCATTAGAAAAACGTTCCAATATAGAAGACAAGAAATCCAAGAAAGTGACATTTAGTCAAGATTCAAAAAAGAAGGCCTTGAAAGATCCATTTGATCTTTATGGTCTTCAAAAAGTATTAAAGGCTATGTCAAATGATATGTTTGAAATAAAGAAACAGGTTTCTTAAACCTCAACCCCTAAAAAATCATTTCGCCCATTTAAGAAAAACCCTTCTTCAACACCTCAACCTCCAAATGTAATTTCAAATGTTGAATCCGATCAAGGTACTGAAGATCCCTCACCATCTGAACAAGAGCTAGAATCTGAGGAAGAAGTTGAATTAAATGGTTTATGGGATTTTATTATTCCCACACAGGAAGAAAGTGAAGCTATGCCTATGTCTACAAGAAGTAAATCTTCTTCTGATTCAAATGTATCAAATCAGAAACAAAAACCTCTCCCCACCAAGGAGAAAACAGCAGTTAAAAAATCTAAAACTGTTCAGACAAATTCTATTCCACCAGATCCTAAAACAACTTCAAAAAATTTGATAGTTTCAGATACAGTGGAATATAATATATTTGAAGATATGAAAAATACTAAAGCAAATATCTCATTACACGAAATGACCAAACTCAAACAACAGCAGAAAATTTTGCTTAGAGAACTCAAGTCAATCCTCGTAGAACCTATACAACCACCAGTTATAGCACAAGCTTCTAAAGATATCGGAAAACTTCCATCGTCTGCAAACAAAGTAAATCCAAATGATCTTGTTTTAATTGGTCATAGATCTATTTCTCACACTCCTCCTTTACTTTTGACTTATGAGATTTTCAACAAAAATGTTCATAATTGTCTTATTGATTCAGGAGCTTCTTCAAACATTATGCCATGAACGATATGTACAAAATTGAATATCACTCCTCAAAAGTAAGTTGTACATATAGTTCAATTGGATAGAACAAGAGTTGAAGTTATTGGAGAAATGATGTCAGTATCTATTAGGTTATCTTCCAATCCAAAGCTAATGTGAGTAATTGTTATTTTGGTCGCATACATCCCTGAATTTTATGGTCTTATTCTAAGTAGGGATTGGTCTGAAAATTTACATGGATATTTTTCTACCGATTGGTCACACATGTGGTTACCATACAATGGAAAACCAAATCAAATCAGAATTGAAAGTGAAAAATTCATGAAACATACAATCACTAAAATAGAAGAAGTAAATGAACTTGTAGCCTTCACCAATAATATCATAGGAAATTATTCCGTTGAATCGTTTCTTGGATCACTCAATGCTTAGGTTTCACCTTTTTCAATAAAGACTGCTATTTCTCCAATTGAAAACTTTTCTCAAATAGATTCTTCTAGATGTGTTAATCTTAGTAATAAAATTCCAAAACAGTCTTTATTTTGGACTCTATACTTTGATGGTTCAAAATCAGAAGATGGTGCAGGAGAAGGTTGCATTTTAATCGATCCACAAGGAGAGAAAACAATGCTAGCTTGTAGACTCGAGTTCCGGTGTACAAATAATATTGTTGAATATGAAGCATTGATACAAGGTATGTATAAAGCTAAAGGATTGAATATTAAATATTTGCAAGTATATGGAGATTCTGAAATAATTGTTAGACAAGTCAAAAATGCAATTCATTGTATTTTTGGACATTTAAAACATTATCAAACTTTAGTTCAGAGTCTTACTTCCCATTTTACTGCATTCAATATCTCCACAGTCCCTAGATTACAACATGCAAGTGTTGATTTACTTGCTAATGTAACATCTAGACTCATACCATCTGAAGAATTTAGATTACAACATGCAAGTGTTGATTTACTTGCTAATGTAACATCTAGACTCATACCATCTGAAGAATTTAGCCCAGATAGATTTTCAATTGAGTTAATTTTTAAGCCTTCATTCCTGACAATGTAACAAATTGGAGAGTATTTAATAATGATGCAGATATAGTGGACTTTCTTACATCAGACAGAGCTTATGAAGGTCAGATCATAGTTGAACATGAACATAATTTACAGATTGAAGATAAACCAAATACTATTTCAATTCCCAAATATGTAGTCAAAATGGAAGATCTCTCTGATCTGAAAGATAGGTTTAAGAAGGTAACCAATTCAAAAACTCAAAGTTCTACTTTAAAGTTTGAATTGATTAATCTTGGTACACCAGAAAAACCTCAAAACATCAACTTAGGTCTTGATTTAAAACCTAAAGAAAGGATGTCATTCATTAAATTGATGAAAACATACAAAGATACCTTTGCATGGGATTATTCAGATCTTAATACATATGATACTTCCATAATTCATCATACCATACCTATGATATCAGATGATAAGCCCGTTCAACAAAAACTTAGGAAAATTCATCCAAATTTAGAAATTCAAATTAAATCTAAATTAAACAAAATGCTCAAAGCCAAAGTCATTTTTCCTGTTAGACATTTGAAATGGGTGTCAAACATGGTTCCAGTTAGGAAAAAGAATGGAGACATTAGGATTTTCATAGACTTTAGAAATTTAAATAAAGCCTGTTAGAAAGATAATTTTACCTTACCCACCATGGAACAGATATTACAATCAGTTGTAGGATCTGAATTGATGTCTTTTCTCGACGGATTTTCAGGGCACAATCAGATCATGGTGCATCCTGATGATAGATTAAAAACAACATTTAGAACAAAGTGGGGAACATATGCATATCAAAAAATGCCTTTTGGACTGATTAATGCTGGTGCTACATTTCAACGTGCTATGGATATAGCTTTCAGAGGAATAATTAATAGCTCAGTTTTTGTATACTTATATAACATTACTGTTTACTCTAAGCATAGAACTAATCACATTAATCATCTAAAAAACATTTTTGAAAGATGTAGAAAATACGGTATTTCCTTGAATCCTAAAAAATGTAATTTCGCCTTATTAGAAGGTAAATTATTGGAGTTCATTATTTCTAAACAAGGAATCCATATTGATCCTGATAGGATTCAAGAAATTGAAAATATTCCTCTACCACACAATAAAAATGATGCAATCATTTTTAGGACAAATTAATTTTGTAAAAAGGTTTGTTCCAAATTTTTCCCAAATTATCTTACCCCTACAATCAATGATCAAGAAAAATTCAATTTTTAAATGGGGAAAAGAAGAGAGAAATTCTTTTGAGTTGATCAAAAAAGCCATCATTGAAGCTCCCTCCTTAACAACTCCTGATTTTCTTAAAACATTTGTATTATATACATTTTCTTTTGATACATCATATGCAGCAGTTTTGACACAGTTAAATGATCAAAACATTGAAGCACCGATTGTGTTTTTTAGTTCTAACCTTCAAGGTGTTGAGTTAAATTATTTAGCTGTGGAAAAACACGCTTATGTTGTGTTTAAAGATTTGAAACATTTCAGACCTTTTCTCCTAAAAACACATACTAAAATAATAGTACCTTACTCAGCAGTAAAGCAATTATTAGTTCAACAGTAAGTAGGAAAGAAGAGAGAAAATTGGGTTACCGCACTTCAAGAATATGATGTAGAGATACATCTGGCTAATATTTTTAAAGGACAAGGTCTTTGCAGGATGCTAACTGGAGCCTCTCATTTACCAACAAAAGAATATCAATCAAATGAAATACAACTGTCCGAGGTAAGCCTAAACGATTCTCAATCACAATATGCTGATTTGAAATTTTTCTTGAAAAATGGATATGCTCCATTATATCTCAATTATACAGCAAAGTGTTCTCTGAGACTTAAAGAAAATAAATATCAACTCATAGATGTTGTGTTATTTATGAGGAATTATGATTTTGTATTATTGAGATTTTTAGAAAAAAATGAAGCTGAAAAAGTAATGCAGGAATTACATGATGGACTAGCTGGAGGTCATTTCGGAGGAAACACCACAGCTCATAAAATACTGCATGTTCGTTATTATTGGCCAACTCTGTTTAAATATGCATATGAATATGCGAGAAAATTTAAAGAATGTCAAACTACAGCAGGAAGAGAAGGGAAAGTAGCATTTCCATTACAGCCAATAAATATCCAACAACCATTTGAACAATGGGGGTTAGATATTATAGGTGAAATAACTCCTAACTCTTCAAAACAGCACAGGTATATTCTAACTGCAACTGATTACTTCACAAAATGGGTAGAAGCTATCCCATTAAAGGTGGTTAATACACAAAAGTATTACAGATTTTATTGATCAGTTCATAATCACCAGGTTTGGTCTCCCATCAACTTTGATATTTGATAATGCATCTTACTTTTCTAGAACTACCATGATAGATTTTTCTTTGAAAAGAGGTTTTATATTAAAATACTCAGCTAAATATTACCTGCAAGGTAATGGATTAGCTGAATCTACAAATAAAAACCTTATCAGAATAATCAAATGAACTATAGAAAAAAATCATAAAAATTGGCACAAAGCACTATTATTTTCTCTTTGGGCAGATAGAATCACCCAAAAAGCTTCAATAGGTACTTCTCCATTTGTGTTAGTTTATGGGAAAGAAGCAATTCTACCCACAAACGTAACGATACCATCATTTGCTTTAGTACAGTTTATTAATGAAAATGTTTCCTTTTCCCTTCAACTTAGACAAGATCAAATTCTTAAGTTAGAAGAAGAAAAAGAAAAAGCCAAACAAACTCATATCCATTGTCAACAAATAATAAAAGCTTCATTTGATTCAACTTCTGCCAGTCCAAAGAATTTTCAAATTGGTGATTTTGTATTGAATTGGGACAAAGTGCATGAGGAAAAGGGTAAACACGCAAAGTTTCAAAAACTCTAACTAGGTCCATTTCAAATAATTGAAGAAATGGGCCCATCAACATTCCTATTACAGGATTTATCAGGCAAAAAGGATTCTTTGCTTGTTAATGGGAAAATTTTGAAAAAATATTTCTCATAGGAGGTAATCCCTTCTATCCTTGTATATTAAAATATTTTGTTTTTTCTTGCAAAAATAAAAGCTTGATTAGTACTGATAGTTGGCCTTTCAAAACAAATCTCAGATAACTTTCTTTTGATTTTTCTTTTCACTTATAAAAAAATGAAAATGTTAAGAAAGGAAAATCAAAAGATTTAGAGAGACAGATAGATTCTATGTTTCTAAAAAATGAAATTTCAATAAAACAGTTATTTGTTTTGATGAACTCTCATTTTTATATAGCGTGAATATTATTTTATCGGTCCAGAAAATAAACTTTAATATAGTAAGAAACCTTCTTGCAGAAAAGAAATTTAAAACTCAACATTATCATCCAGTATCTTAAAAAGACCTATGATTCATCCCATCCGGAAAATCTTATAAATTTTCAAAAGGAATTCAAAAGAAAATAAAAAGAGATGATTTGAAGAAAAACTTAAAAGATAATAAGTCTCATCACGAGCTTTTTTACCATGTTCATAAAGAAATAGTTAAACTGACATTACTAATACTTTCTACCAAAATAGTGTATTGATGTTGTGAAACTAGCTCCAAAAGGAGAAGAAAAGAGATATCAACACCTTAGAAATAAGCCACTTCGAGGGGGAAACCTCCAATACATTACATGAATGAACAATTCTTCGATGATACAAATTACAAAACCTCCTTTCTATATATAGGAGTCCATGGGACCACAATGTAATCCTAGTGGGGCCACAATGTAATCCTAGCCGACCTAACAATAATAATTTAAGGGCACAATAATAACAATATGGGGGTTACAAGGGTACAATAATAACAATAAGGGGGTTACACTAACAACAATAAAGGACTATACTAGTAATATAGGGACCTAACATGCCCCTCTCCTTCAAAAAAGTGTTGTCCTCAACACTTGAGTAGCTCTGGGTGCTTCTGTATAAAATTCTCATCCTCCCATGTAGAATCTTCGGTGGGTAAGTTCTTCCACTTGATGAGATACTCTGAAATTGATCGATTCCGTAGTTGTCGAGTTCTTTTTTCCATGACTGCTTCAGGTTCCAATATGATTTTCCCTTCCCCATCAAGTTCTGGCAATACTGTTTGAACTGGAAGATTTTCACTTATAACCTTCTTTAAGCATGAAACATGGAAAACTGGATGTACTCGCGAAGAAGCAGGAAGCTCCAATTTGTATGCCATAGTACCAATCTTTTGCAACACCTTGTAAGGACCATAGTACTTTGGCGATAATTTATCATCCTTCTTAGCTTGCTTGAGGGACATTTGTTTATATGGTTGTAGCCGTAAAAATACCCAATCTCCTACATCAAAACTTCTCTCGCTGCGATGTTGATCTGCCTGTTGTTTCATTCGATTTTGTTCCAAATTCAGGTTATCCTTTAAGAGTTGGAGAACTTCTTGCTGATGCTCGATGTGATCTTCCACTGCTTGAACCTTCGAATTTTCTCTTAAATATGATGTGATGGATGGTGGATGATATCCATAAAGTGCCATAAATGGGGTCATTTTTGCTGCAGTATGGAAAGAAGTGTTATACCACCATTCAGCTAGAGGTAACCACTTGACCCATTGTGTTTGTTTATCAGATACAAAACAACGAAGATATCCTTCCAAAAATTTATTGACTATCTCGGTTTGACCATCAGATTGAGGATGATAAGATGAGCTATGAGCTAATTGAGTACCCAAACAAGAAAATAACTCCGTCCAAAAATTTCCGGTAAAAATGGGATCTCTGTCGCTCACAATAACCCTTGGGCTTCCATGTAGCTTTTGAATTGTGTCCATAAATGTAGTAGCAACTGTACTTGCTTTAAATGGATGAAATAATGCACAAAAGTGTGCATACTTGGTAAGTCTATCAACTACCACCATGATGACACTCTTTCCTTCAGACTTAGGTAAACCTGTGATAAAATCCATTGAAATCTCCTCCCAACGTTGACTTAGAATGGATAAAGGTTGTAGAAGTCCCGGGGTCTTAATTGTTTCCACTTTATTCTGCTGGCAAACCAAACATTCCGCCACAAACTTTTGAATATCAGATTTAAAGCCATCCCAAAAAAATTCTTTCTTCACCCTGTGGTAAGTTTTTAAAATCCCGAGTGTCCTCCTAAAGGAGAAGTGTGCAATTCCAGAAGAATCTTTTGTTTTAGTTGGGAATTCTTACAAAGATATAAGAGATCTTTGTACCATAAGGAATCATTTTCCAACTAAATGTATCAGATGTACTAGGATCTTGCTGCAACTTTTGAATGAGTGTCCATACATCTTTGTCCTTCTTCCATTCATCTCTTGCTTCAGTTATCCAATCTGGTTAGATAATAGAAATGGCACAAAGCAATGCTTCCACCTCTTCATTCTTTCTTGAGAGTGCATCTGCAACAACATTTAGCTTCCCTTTTTTGTAGATTATTTCAAAGTCATAACCCAACATCTTTGTGACCCATTTTTGCTGCTCTTCTGAAGATAGTATTTGTTCCAAAAAGTGTTTAAGACTATCATGATAAGTTTTTACCTTGAAGTGTCTTCCCATTAGGTAAGTTCTCCATTTCTTTAGTGCATGTAGTATTGCTAACATTTCCTTCTCATAAATAGGTTTCTGTAAATACTTTCCTTTGATTGGACAACTTTCAAAAGCAATGGGTCTTCCTTCCTGCATTAAAAAAGCACCAATTCCATTTCCTGAGGCATCACATTCCACAATAAAGGTTTTTGTGAAGTCTGGCATAGCTAAGACCGGTGCTAGGCACATTGCCTCTTTAAGATGTTCAAAGGCCTTAGTTGCTTCAGCAGTCCATGAAAATGCATCTTTCTTCAATAATGTTGTTAGAGGTGCTGCTATTCTCCCATAATTCTTAACAAACTTGCGATAATACCCTGTTAACCCGAGAAATCCTCGCAACTGCTTTATGGTTGTGGGGAATTTCCATTCCTTAATGGCTTTAATTTTGTTATGGTCTACCTTAACACCCTCGTGAGATACAATATGACCCAGATATTCCACCTCTTGTACTCCAAAGAAACATTTCGATGTTTTTGCATATAATTGTTCCTCCTGCAATAGTTTGAGCACCATGTCAACATGTTGAACATGATCCTTCCAAGAACTGTTGTAGATTAGTATATCATCAAAAAATACTAGCACAAATTTTCTAAGGAAGGGTTTGAAAATGGAATTCATCAACCCTTGAAATTTAGAAAGTGCATTGGTAAGGCCAAAAGGCATGACCAAAAATTCATAATGACCCTCATGAGCTCGAAATGTTGTTTTTGAAATATCTTCAGTCTTCATTCTAATTTGATGATATCCTGAACGAAGATCCAACTTGCTAAAATAAATTGCTCCATGTAATTCATCCAATAATTCATCAATCATAGGAATGGGAAATTTATCTTTAATGGTGAGCTTATTGAGCTCCCTATAATCTAGACACATGCCATGATCCATGCTTCTTGTGTACCAATACTACAGGAGTAGAGAAAGAACTTTGACTAGGTTGAATTATACCTGCCTCTAACATTTCTTCAATCATACGTTCAATTTCGCTCTTTTGGACATAAGGATATCTATAAGGCATGATGTTTGGAGGAACACTTCCTGGAATCAAATGAATAGCATGATCATGATCACGAATAGGTGGGAGTCCTTTAAGAGTTTCAAACACCTTGGAATGATTTTTCCAAGACATTTTGGAGATTTGCAGAAATAGATGGTTTTGATGTAGGAACTTCTAGTGAGCATAATCGTGCAATTACACCTCGTTGCTATCTCTTTAGAAGCTTGGTCATGACATTAGAACTTATTATCTTTCCCAACTTCCCTGCAATACCCCGTAATTCAACTTCCTTTCCTTCTCAACAAAAATTCAAGAAAAGTTCTTGAAAATTAAAAGCTACCGTCCCCAAAGATTGTAACCATTGTACTCCTAGTACAACATCAGCACCTCCCATAGGAATGGAAAGAATTGGACTATTCAATACATATTCCCCCATGGTTAGCTTGATATTATGGCATTTTCCAGAGAAATTTATAGTTCCTCTATTTCCAACCATCACTTGACATTCTAGTGTTGGGTATAGGAAACAATTCAATTCCTTGGCTACCTCACATTGAATAAAATTATGGGTGCTACCTGAATCAATCAACACTATTACCTTTTTCTTCTTGATATTTCCTTCTATCTTGAGAGTTTGAGGAGTGGTAATTCCTACCAATGCATTACATGATATGGTCGGACTCATTTCTTCCTCTTCTAGGGCTATTTCCTGGTGTATATCCTCTTCTTTTGAAGATTCTTGTTCATTTTCTTCTTCCTCTTCACAATCTATGTAAAATAATTTCTTCTCGGCACACTTATGATCTTCAGTGTATTTGCTATCACAACTATAGCAAAGCCCTTTTGCTCTTTTTTCTTCCAATCGTTGTGGTGTCAACCTTGTAGGTTGTGGAAATCTAGGAGTAGCAACACTTCCATCTTTATAGAAGTGACTGGTAGGCTTTCTTGTGGCCATAATTTTACATTCAATTTTTCTTGCCAAACTGAATGCCTTCTCCAATGAATTAGGTTCCAAAACGCGAACTTCATGTTGGATGTTATCCTTTAAAGTACCTATGAAGAGATAAATCTTGTGTTCCTCTGGAATATCAGTTACCCTTATATTCAATTTTTGGAAGTCCTCAATGTGCTCCCCCACTGAACACTTTTGTTTGAGATTTATCAATTAGCTAAAGAAAGTGTTGCTCTTTGTATCCTCATAATGTGCTATCATTTCCTCTGTAAAAATTGACCAAGTGATAATTTTTTTACGAGAGAAAAGCCATTGATACCATACAAATGTATTTTGTTCTAAATGTAAATTTGCAATGCGTACCTTTTGTGTGTTTTTCACATTATTGAGATCAAAATATTGCTCCATCTGTAGTATCCATGTTACAAGATCATTTCCATCAAACTTCCTCATATCCATTTTTGGAATATGGTGGTTCTTCCCTCCAACAGTAGAGTTTCTGAAATCACGATTAACATTTATTTTGTTCTCATCATGAGTTTCCTCTACTATATTTTCACCATTAGGAAACATTTATTGTATCAAAATTTTCAAACCTTCCATGTCTACTTTTAGATCATTCTTCATGTTTTCCATCTTATCTTCCCTGTCATCCATCTCAAATTTTGTTCCAGCTTCCATGCCATCCATCTTAGCTTCCATGCCATTCTTCAAACCATCCATCTTAGATTCCGCGCCTTTCTTGAAACCATCCATCTTAGTTTCCACGCCTTTCTTCAAAACTTCCATGTCATTTTTTGTTGCTCTTTGTGAGAGAAAAATTTGTTGCACTTGCTCTTGTAGTTTTGATATGTCATGTTGCCATTCTTCATCTTCATGAGTCATAGTAGAGCCTTCTAAAGGCTTAATGGGTGTTGAATTATTTTTAGGGGCCATTTGAGAATCCAATACTGATATCTATTCTACAATATGCCCTTGGAATCAATTCAACTTGATTCTTCAAACAAGACTTATGCAATTCGGAAAAAAAAAAATACACACCTTTTACTTGCTTTTGAGGAGCTTGATATTGAAATTGACTTATCTCTATACTTGCAGATCCTAAATATATTAAATTTGGCCCTGTATTAGTCCTCTGAAGCTTCTTTCAAATTCCACAGGTCTGACTTGATTTGGATTCTTCAAGACAAAGTTATGTCCAATCTCCCACAATGACCTAATTATGGATTGGTTTAGTAGAGCAAACTTGTACGACTTTCCACATGTCATTGTTTGCTCCTTTGCCTCTGAAATTTATAGACAAAAAACTACAATCCTTTTACTTCCAATCACTATTTACAAAATTACAATCTAATGCTCAGAGAGAGAGTTATGAATATTTTCCCACGATCACCTCTTTGAGATGAAATTCGAGATCCTGAAAAAGACCTAACTTCCATAGATCATATCTCTGAAAATATTATGAACCAAGCTCTAAAATTTTGTGATGATTTTCCTCAGGATTTCGGCTTCACACTCTAAACATTTCAGTTTCTGAACCTTCGTAGAAAAAAAATTATAGCGAAAATTCCGTGATGACCTTTTTAAGTGAAATTCAGGAGCCTGAAAAAAGCCCTAACTTCCATAGATCATATCTCCAAAAATAGTGTGAACCAAGCTCTAAAATTTTTCAAAGATGTTCCTCAATATTTCGGCTTTGCCTTCTAAAACTTTCAACTTCTAAACCTTCGTAGAAAAAATTTTATAGCGAAAATTCCGCAATGGCCTGTTTGGACCAGTGAAACCCTAGAATCCAAAGCTCTGATACCAAATGTTGTGAAACCAACTCCAAAAAGAGAAGAAAAGAGGTATCAACACCTTATAAATAAGCCACTTCGAGGGGGAAACCTCCAATACATTACATAAATGAACAATTCTTGTATGTTACAAATTACAAAACCTCCTTTCTATATATAGGAGTCCATGGGGCCACAATGTAATCCTAGTGGGGCCACAATGTAATCCTAGATGACCTAACAATAATAATTTAAGGGCACAATAATAACAATATGGGGGTTACATGGGTGCAATAATAAGAATAAGGGATTACACTAACTACAATAAGAGACTATACTAGTAATATAGGGACCTAACAAATGACTTGAGATTATATCATAAAGACAAGGGGTCTCATCAAGAGCCAGCTTGATCAGTTTAATTACTATTTGTGAATGGAATTGTCATTATTTGGTTACTAAGCCAAGACAATGGATTTTAAGAAGATAAAAATATATAAGATAAAGTTTTCATAAATTAGAATTTACTTATGAAAATTATGAGAAATATGGGATGGAAAGATGGATCATAGCTGGGTAAAAGGTAACCCTGCCAAAAGCTTAAAACTAACTATTGGAACAGAGGCTCTATCTGTGATAAAAAGAGTAAATTTATATAAAGCTAATCTACAAAGGTTATTTACTTTATCCTTTTTAACTAAGTAAGGACTGATATAGATTTTCATACTTATATCTTTATAGAGGAATTCTCATGAATAGTGAATAAAAGAAATTTTCATTGTTTGGAAAATATATTACTTATTTGAAATTTCCTTCCTTTAACTATTTTATTTTCAAAAAGGTTCAGAATTTTCAAAAAATTTATCAGAGACATCTGGTTCATCCAAGTGAATCGCCAATTGTTGTGCTATACAACAACCCCCCATTTATTTTTTATAAATAGGAACCCTTTAGAAATAAATAGGAAATTTTTTTTATAATTTCCTACAATAAAATAACTTAGAAAATAAAATTTTATGTTCTTCCCTTAAAAGTGCATCGCATATTACATATCTTATTTCAAAAAGAATTATAAAACGTAAAATATGTGAATTTAGAAATGCCCTCAAAGCCTTTCTGAGCAAATAATTAAAAAACCTTGAAAAAACATCAAAATCATCGTTTTATTCTTCCTTTTTTCCCATCGCACTTTATTTAATCAATAAAGTTTTAAGAAACAAATGATATAAGTTGCGATACCTGCAGACCTGACAAGCAAATAAACTAGGAAATATAAAATCTTTCACGATCGCGTCCACTTTAAGTTTTTCGCAATTCGCATTGTCCGCAACTTATAATATACACTCAAATGCTATCCTATAAAAATTTTGATATGCAATTTGCACAGATCGCATTTCACAGTGTTTAAAGATTAAGCATCATGAAATATTATAAGGAATGATTGCGATTTGCGTATTAAATGAATTCAGCATGTGAAAACAATTTGTGTCATATCAAATAGAATTTAATATCTTAACGGATTTAAAACGATTGATAGATCTTACGTACAAGGCCATGTGATATATTAAATTAGGAATTATGAAAGATGATTAATAGATTGAAATATTTTCACGTGCATTAGAAGTAAATGATTGATTTACTTTTATAAGATTCCTTATATGTTAAATTTTCTTCGCTCTCAGGAAATCAATTACTTGGTTGAATAAGTTCAAAATAAGAAAAAGAGGCAAGGAAATAACTCAAATATCATCCACAGAAGACGCAGATATGTCTTCATTATTTTCAGACACCGTCTGCAACAAATACTGTGGCAATTCGTCATGGGAGGCAATGTACAAACTCTTCAAAGATGAAGGACCAAGGGTGATAGACAAATTTTCCGATACAGGCACTGATTCTACCTCTAATGCAACCCTTTTTGACGTTGCATGCTTGCACATTCACAGAATAGCAGCAAGACCAAAGATTATTCCTTATACATACATGGTTAAGTGGGCAATTGACCACTTAAACATTGAAGATAGAATTTTCAAGAATTTGAGAGGAGAGAATATGGGTTCTTTCAAAGCAGAGGATTTAGCAGCAATGTATCATCTACGAACCTTGCAGCAGAAATACAGCAATAAGTATGTGTATACTTTCAAAGAAAAACATCTAGATCTTATCAAAGTCATCCATGAATGGAAGGACAATGAAGGGAAATTGAAGCAATATAATTCTGGTACGTACCCAATTGCACAAATTCCTAATCCTTATTGTTATGCCACTGGTATGTTGTGTAGAATATTTTCCAAGCCTTATAGTACTAGATTTTCAAGAGATTGGGTTCCCCTAATTGACGCAATTGTCAATTCATCTATTCTAAATTAGGCGGACATTCTATCCAATTACTTAGCCAAGCATATCACTGAATATAGGAATAAAAGAAGTATTTCGCTCAGAGAAATACCTCCGTTTTATATGTCTACTTATGTCATGGACGCCATTATTTTTACTTCTAATTTTCCTACCATGGGTTGGAAATGGACCACCAAAAAACCTACCCCGATTCATATTTACCATAGAGAACTTTGGGATTCCGAGTTCCACTTGCACTTCTATAAAATCAGCGACGGAGTCATATTGCCCATCCATCAAATGATTTTTATTAAAAAAGCTCCTAGGGTTTTTGAAGAAGCCAATGTATATATTCTTCTCGTAGCAAGATGGTTTTCTAAAGAAAATTTCACATATATTAGAGTATTTGGGAGTCATTATTCTCCCCATGTTTTACCTTACTATGTTCCAGATAAATTACTTGCAGAATAAATAGCATATTAGCTTGTCAATGGTGTCACAAAGCAGCTAAAGGATGGTAAAAAGGCTATTTGGCCTACTTTCCCTCTACAGTGTGGCACCTTTTCTCTGGATAATATTGGCCATACATACAAAGAGGTTCCCAAGATTCAGTTGTTGAGATTGGCATTTATGCCAGGAAGATTATATGATCCCAATGATGTGATTAAAAATTACATCACAGGGCTAAAAATGAAGCCTTTTGTAAAGGAAGAAGATAGTCTAGATGATGAAAAACACACTCCAAGTGTTAGTCTAGATGATGAAATGAAAGATATATCTAAAAATGAATCAGGTCAATCACAACAACGGTCTGATAATTCGGATCAATCTGAGGAATCTGAATCTAAGAAAGCAAATTCAGAAATTGACCAAATTCTTCAAGAGATAGAAGTGCTAGAGAAAACAAAGAACAATGGGACAAAATCAGATTTGGAAACATTTCAACATAGTCATAGCATGTTAGATCAGTCCAAGATGTCTCAAGTAAAAGATCTGATGAATGAATGAGAAGAATTTTTTTAAGCAATAAAGACTCCCAAAGAAAATCCCAATATTGGTCAAACATAAAGCTTTCAAACACCAGAACCTTCACAGAATATAGTTGAGACTGTCAATCCACTACAAATAGTTCCAACAGTGCATGACAAAGAAATCATACTGACCTACCCTACAAATCAGATAATTTTGCAGACAAAAGATATTCTTTCATTAGACATTTTCTATAGTCACAGCTACAAAGCTGTGGTTAAAAGAAATAAAAGAAGAAGTATTGATGAAACAAGTCCAAACCCAACAAATGAATCAGTTGATGTACTTTGGAAGGATTCCTCAGATGATCCCATTGAACATCTAACCAAGTTATCAAAATATGCAGGGGCATGTGCCACCGCTACTGTTGATAAAGCTACTGAGTTTAGAATATTGTTGAAACAAAAAGAAGCAAGAGTACAAGAATTAGAACAATTGCTAAATGAAGAGAAATCCAAGTCCATTGAGCAGATCAAAATAAGCACAACTCAATTTCATGAAGATATTGAAAGCCTCAAATTGAAATCTCAGAAAGAGCTTAATGAAAAGCAAGCACATTTGGAAAGAGCAATGGTTGAATTACAAAGTCAACCATAGTTAGAACAATTCATCAAAGAAGCACTTGATGTAAACACTATGTTAAAGAAAGAACAAGAAATTTTTTTTCTCCAAGCTTCCATGATTGATTCTTATTGTGATTCCAATAAGATAATGATTCATTAAATAGCAATTTAGAAACTAGAATGTGAAAGACTTGAAAAGAAAATCGAAGAACACATTCAGTGGAAAATTTCAGATACAGGAAAACAAGCTAATCTACCACAAATAGATAAGCTTCACAAAGAATTGTTATTCGCAGAATGCGGAGCACAAATTGATCAATCAGAGAAAGCAGCAACCAAGACGTCCAAGAAATCAAATGAGATTATTCAGTCTATATGTGATCAATTTTTTAAAATGGAACTTCTTAAAGAAAAAACGTCTGATGTGTTTTCGGGAACAAGGGAAGTAGAAATGAAATGGAGACAGAGAGCAGATACACAAGAGGAAATGATCAAAAAAGTTAATAAGTTTGATCAGAACAATTACCGGAATTTTCTGATCAAAACTTACCATCAACATCAAACTCTTCAAACTCTTACAGATTCGGTCACGGATATCACAGCTAGCTCAACTTAAAGCAATGCTATATATTTGTCAACTTCGTGATCACACTCAGAAAGAAGGGCAGGATTCGCAAAATCAGGATTGTTAGTTCAAAGTTCCTAGATTATTTTTTAAGTTAAGTTTTTAGAGAAAGGTTTTTTGAAACCTCCTCTACATTTTTGTAATAAATTAATTTTAGTTTGTAGGTAGTTTAGTATTTAAACCCTTCTCATGCATTTAGAGAAGGGTCCAGAATTTTATTGAGAACATTTGCAAATTATTCTTAATTGTAAGTAAGTTTGTGAATGCCTTGATAAAGTAATGGAAAACAACCTTTTCAGTTATATATCATTTTGTCGATCACTGTTGATGCAATTTTGTATTCTTTGAAAGACTTATTGATAGAGGAGTTGAATATGGCCTATTATCGTTGATCAGATGAAAAGATAAGCACACATCTGGTACTATTATCATGTATGCTAATTCAGTTTTTGAATATTAGTGATGAATCCAACTTTCATGAATTATATATGAAATCGATTATTTTTATCTAAAATATCAGTTGCACTATTGTATGATATAAAGATAGAAATTAGTTTGTTTTATATATGATCATCAGATATATGCAATATATTTCTCATTTTCTTTTGATTAGCTATTTTTTCAAGAGAATCATCTTACAAAGTAATAATTCTATTAAATTTGTGATGATCTTCATCATCACAGATTGAATAGATATCGTTTTAGATCGCATCAAAATAATATTATCCCAGGTTAGATTAAATTAGTCTTAAATTCAAATTTTTTCATTTTAGAATAAATTTGTTTTAGTTTTTAATAATTCTTCATGCAAATCCTTTGAGAGAAACCCAACAATCAAACAAAAACCCAAATCTGGGAAACTAGTCCCATTATATCCAGTCAGAGCCACTATTCCTAATGGAAAAGGAACTGTCTTAAGGTCCAGATCAGGTGGTTATCCCTCTTGTTGTTGCCACAGATTTCTGAGGCCTCAACAAGACCCCATAGCCCAATGGTTTTGAATTTATCTTACTCTATCTGTTCTTCTTGACAATCAACCCAACCAAAAAAAACAACACAAACAAACCCTATCATTTTAACTAGCCTAAAATGAGCATCCTAAATCAATCAAGTCATATCTTTTATAAAAATATATAGAGAGCCCTCTCTGAGTCCAGGAAGGCTAGGTCCTAGGACTCCAAATTTGGTTTGATGTTACCCTTGTCCATTTCGTCTTGCCAATCTGAAAAATCACAGGGACCTAACATAATGGCGACTCAGTTGGGGAACACTCATTAAAAATATTAGTGTTACATAAAGAACTCAAAAAACCGAAAAATATTTCAATATTGTCCTCCAATTGTTGATGGTGGACAACAAAAAAATCCTCAAAACAATTAGCATCATCCACCTGGTGACTCCTGTTAGTCATCAGTAATTTTTACTATCTATAGATGACTAAATATTGGTTCTAGATTTCTAAAAATAAAATTTCCTGAACATTGTGATTTTTATAATTCTCACTGCCTTCATTATCCTTATGGAAAATTTTTCAATATTTCATCATCTTGCCATTCCATGGTCACCCTGTCACTCCTTCAAACTCTTCCTAAGCTTATACCTATCATTTTCAGTCTCCTGCCATGCCTATAACTTCATTGGCTCTATTTTTCCCTTGCCCATAACTCCATTTTCCATATAGATTTTCCTATAGCCAACTCATCCCCATGATCCCCAAGTTCCTCAAGCATTGATGGTCTCAAAACTATCTCTGTAGGCTCTTTAGATAAATCAAGTACATTGAATTTTGGATCTTCAATACACCACTTTGTCAATACTCTGTTTTTACACTTGAAGACTCCAAGCCAATTTTCAGCCAAGATCATGGTCAAAGAACCCCCACTAGGTCAAATAGGGTTTCATATGTTCCAAGGTCATCTTTTCCAAAGAAGACTACCATTTAGTTTCAGAGTCTGCACATGAGGTAATGGAAAAGCTTGACACTTTTGCAGAAGTGTTGAAATTTCCATCAGCAGAAGGTTTTAATAAGGTAGATGGTATGTTCCTAAGAGAAGACAACTCACACCAGAAGAAAGGGAAGAAATTTGGTATCAAGGAAAACTAGGGTTTTTCACTTGATAGTCCAGCAGAGGGTCAACACAGTAATCAATTGCAAAAATGGCACAGAGAAGGTAAAGGAGGAGTTGAACTCCATGATGACAGCAAAGGAAGATTCTGAAGATGCCACTGTGATCGGATCTAGACTTGTAAAATGTGAGTGTATAATTCCTCAAAGAGTAAAAGTGTGAAGAGTATCAATAAGAGAAGGTCGAATTCATAATCTCTTCCCAAACCGAACATTCAGGCACCTACAAATCAAAAGTGTCAAAGAAGGTAAAAACATGGTTTGAACTATATGGTGCAGGAAGAAGAGAGTTGTGAAGGTGTTGCCTCGTGTTCGAGTCCCAAAGGTGTCAAGATCAATTTCTCATGCCTCCATGACTAAAATAAGAAGTCAAATTCATCATCTCAATCCCCTGCATGCAAACAGTGTCAAAAGGTTAGTAAGAAAGGGTGAAAATCTGATTTGAACTTCAATATAGAAACCACAAAAGACTTGAGGATGTTGGTATGTATAATCATCACAAATTTATCAAAATAAACATGCCAAGACTCAAAGACCAAAGAAGAGATAACTCAGTAATTTCAGCAATCCACATGAAATGGCATAAAGGGATATCAATGAAAGAGAAAAGGGCTTAAAACCTTATAAAATGGGTTTTTCAAGATTAAGAGAAAATCATAAGCCTATACAAACTCACTTTACACTTGAATGAATCATTAATGCCTTGCAGAGAATCAGAAGTTTCAAAGAGGTAAGTAAATTTGAGTTTTTAAGGCAAAACCGGACAATTTTTCCTAGTGTTGCGCGCCTAGAGTCGAGTGTTGTGCATTCAGCAAGTTTTCCTTGTGTATTTTACACGGGCATTGTGCACTTGGAAAGAGGCACTGCGTGCCTGGCAGAGCGTTGTGCCCTTGCTCGACTCGCCCACAACAATTTCCTTTGGCGTTGCGCCCTTGGCCTAGGCGCTGTGTGCTTGGCCACGAAGGCCCTCCAAGAAAAACAACCACTTTATCTGCTTCAAAATGCTTTCAAACTTCCTCCAAGGTTCTCCAAGGCATTGATGACTGGTAAATGGGTGCCTAAACCACATTCTCAAGATATTTTATGCTTTTTAGTTAATGATAAGGAAACCCTAAAGGGCTACTCTAAAGCTTTATCTTGACATCACTGTTGAACCTCATTTCATCTGCCTATAAAGAAAATCAGTGATTGACAAGGGTGCTTACATTAAGTTTAAGGGTTGTCATTTATCCAAATGGGTCATAACATTCATTCATTCATCCCTTGCACTGTAAATGCTTCCATTCCATTATCCCTTTATCTTATTTCCATTTGTAGTCCTAAGGTCTCTCAAGGAAGGTCTTACAATGTTAGAGACAGTGGTAGTGAATTAGAAGGCACTGAAGGGGATGATGCAAATAAGGAATCAAGCAGTGAAGAAAGAGCATTGAAGGTTGTGGGGAAAATGTAAATAAAGAACAAAACAATGAAGAAGAGGTTATTGAGGCACATCAGTGATAAATATAGTAGAGAGGGAAATGGCAGTCAAGATGTTGACAGTGGCTCAAAGAGCCTTGATGACACTAATGACAACAGAGCACATGACAGTGAGACTGAAGACACTGAAATGATGGACATTGAGCCTTTTCCTTTAACATACCCAAGGGGAAATAGAACAAAGAAAGCCTTGAAATTCTGACTGATCCATCCCCTACAAGCATCCCAAACATCATTAGCAGAACAAAATCCAATTTTGGGCATATTTTTGCAAATTTGAAATTTTGACTGTTTTAAAGGGCCAAAGGCACAGCGCCATAGGTGCTGCGCTCTTTTTTGGGGCACTATTTTGAGGATTGGTTTACATTTTCGGATTTATCATGCCAAGGGCATCATGCAAACAAAATTTTAGATGATTTGGAGCAGATTTGGTCCTCCAAAAGTACCAAAAAACCACCCTTGTGCCCTATTTTCAGAGCAGGCACTGCGCCCTGAGCAGTCTTGGGTTGATTTCGTTTTTGGGAAAGAAAATGAACACCAAATGAAAACATAAATGCATTTTTGGAAATTAGACTTGACAAGCTTTCCAATGAGCTATCATGGAGCTCATTTAGACACTGGGAAGGCCTTCAAAACTCAGCTGCAATGTGACCTATTTTTCCGGTGCTAGCGCTACTCCCTTGGACCTTAATGTTGTGCCCTTGCCTGCAAATTCAACAAAACACAATTGGAGATATTTTGGAGTTATTGAAGAGCCTCAAAGTCAGTTTTTTCCAAAGTTAGGTGTTAGGAGATATTTTGCATTTATTAGATTAGGATATTTGTGCCTTGGGCCTTGCATGGTCTCTAAGGTCAAATTGACATTTATGAGGCATTTATGACTTCTAGAAATCCTATATAGGGTTTCCACCTCCTCTTTTCTAGTTAAATACTGCATTGAGGCCTCATTGTACATGTTTGATGATTATTGAGAAGAAATATCATAGACTTGAAGATTGGATAAATTGGCTTTGGTTTTTGTGGATGTCTTGATGTGCATGACAATGGAGCAAGCTCACTTGCAGGATTCATGAACATAGTTAATGGTGATGTGTTTCTTATTTAGTTCTTGTTTTCTTATGTTATCATTTTGTTTCATCTTTCTATTGCATTAGGACATAAATTTTAGGCTAAGAAATGTTGTTTAGAGGCACCTTAGCTCTGTTTGTTCTATATTGCTTGTATGTTTTCCTCTGCTAGGTCAGATTAGAGAATCCTTGAACGCTCTCTAGTCCCACTTATTATTTTTTATCTTAAAGATGATTTGATGAAGCCAATTTCAAAGTAGTTCATGGTTAGCCCTGCTCTTTGATGTAACTTAAACATTGTTCTTAAGGTCTTTGCTTTGAAGTATTGTTGATTAGGTTTAGCTAAAGAGGTTTATGATTTGCCATGCCCTTTTGCTCATCTTAAATGGTTTCTTTGGAGGTACTTGTAGTTTTATTAATGAAGTTAGGAGCTCCCGATTCTTTGAACTCTACTATGTGTTTATCTTAAATGTTTTCTTAACTAGAAGGTGAAATCACTAGAATATTTACAAGTTTCTTGCTTTCTATGATTCATTGGATTGTTGTTTTAGTGCTTACTTGCTAGGGTTTGGTCAAAGAAGTTATTGGTATGCCCTGTCTTCGGTCACTTCTTTATGCATAGTAATCTTAAAGTCCATTCTTGTTAAAGTATTTGTTGAAGGATTCTTAATTGTCCTTTTGCATCTACTATGTTCACAATTTAAAGTTCACCTCATTCACATAAGCTTTTAGATCCATTTGGCTTTGTTAGACTTTCCCTGTGATACACCCTTGTCCTATTGTTGTACCTTTCAAGACCTTTTGCAGACTCCATAGCCCAATGGCTCAAACCTCTCTCACTCTATATATTCTTCTTGACAACCTACCCAACCAAACAAACCCTAATCCTTATAACTAGCCTAAAATCAAAACCCTAAAAGCTATCAAGTTACATCCTTTACACAAACATAGAGAGAGCCCTCTCTGAGTCCAGGAAGGCTAGGTCCTAGAACTCCAAAGACTAGTTTGATGGTACCCCTGTACATTTGGTCTTGCCAATCTGACAAATTACGGGGACCTAACGATCACGGTGGGACCTTCTGAGTCAGTGACAATCTAAGTATTCCTTAGGACCTCAGAAAACCCACAAACAGCCTTAGATTGGTATTTATTTTTTGATGGAGGACAACAAGTACATCCTTAAAATAGTAAACATCATCCACCTGGTGACTCCACTAGTCTTCAGTAGCCCTGTTGACCCCACTAGTTCTCATAGACTCCCCTGGGAATGCATTGATCAATCCCAATCTTGCTCATAGTGGACAGAAAAGTTGAAATCATCCACCTGGAAACTCCACAACTCTTAATAGACCTAAAGACTCCACTGGTAGAAGACTCTAGACTATTTGAAAAGATGCAGTGAACATTTTTTGATTGACAAATATGGATCCAAGGATACAACGGAGATATGCTCCAATGAAAAGAGATCACATCCCTAGATTCCCACACAAAATGCCTCAGATAGACTGGGTTTCAAACCTGCCTATGTTTCAAGATGAAAATTTTGATGACCCCTTATTACATCTCATCAAATTTCATATACATGTATGGAAGTTAAAAGTTGAATGGCATGAGGACTGCCTCATGAAAATGTTCATGGGGACATTAGAAGGAAAGGCAAGAAAATGGTATGAAGGCCTAGACCCTGGCAGTTTGTTTTCTTTAAAGGATTTCCACAAGGTGTTTTACGAACATTATAAATAAAATTTTTCATCTTTATCATTAGCTAAAAATTGTTGTGATCAATCTGAATATCTCATACAATACCTTGTAAAAATTGATGAAGATTTAGGAAATTGGCACCCTGAAAGTCTATTAGAGGAAATTCATGCATTTCATACTCAAGATAACTGTTATGACAGCCAAGAGGAGTTCGTTGAGGATGAAATCAATCAGGATATAAAGGAATATTCACAGAATCTCTCTGAAGGGACAAGTGATGATCCACCATCTCTTCTATGTGAGGCTCAAGAAGACATTCAGCCTCAGAACCAGCCTTCACAAGAGAAAGAGAACTGTTGTAGTCCTATCCAAAGAAAGAGAAAAATGCCTCCTTTTTTAACTGAAGAGGAAGTAAAGTCAGATTCTAAACATGCAGCCAACCTCTAATCCTTCATGTGAATAGAACATTTCTCTGTATTTTCCTGCTAATCACAGCTACCACAGAACATAAAATGGATTTATAGATCAATTCAAAGAAAAAAAACTGATAATCCAATATGTTTTATTGGTGACATTACTTATATTGATGATTTTCCAAAGTTTGATCAGTATGATGATGATGTTCTCCAAACAGAAGCTAATCTTGCAGAGCAATTAGCAGTTGGTTTTTGGGAGGAAGTTTAGTTTCATCAACTTGAAAACAATAATCAGCTAATACATATCAGATATGACACTTATGAGGAAAGTCTAGAAAATTTGGAAGTAAGTGAAGGATCCCTGACTCTTTGTTCTACTTCATTTCAGTCCATCAGAAATAACTTTCATGTGATTGGAAATCAATAGTCTTTCAGTTTTAATGTTGAGGTTAGGGAAGATAATGAACTTCTTGAACAAGTTGTTAATAAGAAGCCTTTTCCTGAGATGGTTGAGGAAATAATTTGTGACATATAATCTTCCTTAGCTACAGATTTGTAGCCACCAAGTTCCATTGACTTTTAAATTGCAGATGAAGGCTTGGAAATTAATAATCACAGGAGAGTTGTTGTATTGCCTTCTCAAGAAGATTTATTGCCAAAGAATACTCCTGCTCATCAACATGATGGCCTTCACACAGAATTCAACCCACTCAATCAGAGCATATCAAGTTTGCTAGAGGACAACATTTCAATATATGATGAGGTTGCCAGTACATATTATCATGAGGAAGAGGTGGAGTTTCTTTCCGAAAGGAATCCCAAGCCTTTCCAAGTGGAGGAAGGAGCAGTCCGGAATGAATCTTATTTCTCAAATCCTCTAAGCCAGGTATTGTTTCAAGATCCCTTTGATGTTTTCTTAGAGGCATCTAAAAGAGGAACATGCTATGTCAAGAACAGTTTGTTGCAAAGTATAAAGGAGATCTTGAGCACTGCTCTTCAAAAACAAGTGAGAGGGGAATGGCCTTATTGTTGTTTCAGCATACTCAAAGAGTTGAAAAAAGATCACTCATGGAATCATCTACTTTATTGGTTATATTGGAAAAGGGAGTTCACCAAATGAATATATATCATATGTAAGTTAGATTAGGATAGATAGGTATGCAAATAAGTTGAGCACTATGAGCATATTTCTAGCTTTAGTTTCAGATTATTTTGTCAGAAAAATGAAAACACAAAAACAGAGAAAAGAAGAAAAAGAGGGCAAGAAAAAAAGAATAGGTACAGCCCCATACCAAAAAAGAGTATTGATGAAAGTGTGCAAGCCTAAATTCCACTGCCTTTGAGGAAAAAAAGTCTTGTTCAGTCATCTAGCCTAATCATGACTGAACATGTTTTAAATTTCTGCTCCTAGGTTAGTGAAAGAATATTTGTCAAAACCATTTAAGCTTGGCTTGTCAATAGATTAGATTAGGGAAATATGCTAGTTCCCAAAGCATAAATCTGAACCAAAGAGAAATGAGAGGGATGCATAACCAATTCTGAATCACAACCCTCATGTATTCTAGTTTTTTATTGTACAAAAATAATGTCTATGTGCAACTTGTCCAAATGCCACAGCCCATGGCAAATCAAATTGCTTAATCCTTGTTTGATCATGTTTTGAATTTCATGTTAGTAGGTTAGAGAATAAAGTCTGTCAAACAGCTTAATCTTGACAGATGAGTAGACTAGGTAGAGAATAAGAGATTTCATTAGCCTAATATGAACTCTTGGAAGTGATAAGGGTACAAGTAGATAGTTTTTCATGCTTTCAAAAGAAAATAATGTCAAGGGTTTTCCAGTCCAAGTGCACCCAAAAGAAGAAAAATGTTAGGAAAAATCAGATGGGTAGGTAGAACTGAGACTGAAGCAATCATGTTTTCAGATTTTATAAGATCATAGCTTCAAGAGAACATCAGCAAATGAAGGAAGAGAGGTTTTCCAAGTACAATTAAGGTACTAGTCTTCAAAACTCAGAGATCTAAACTCTGAGGTCCTGCACACCTCCTGAAAAGGAGCTTCCCTCCCCAAGTGAAGCCATTGTTAGTCATCTGTAATTTTTACTATCTATAGATGACTAAATATTGGTTCTAGATTTCTAAAAACAAAATTCCCTGAACATTGTGAGTTTTATAAATATCACTGCCTTCATTATCCTTATAGAAAAATTTTCACTATTTCATCAACTTGTCATTCCATGGTCACCCTATCTCTCCTTCAAACTCTTCCTAAGCTTATACCTATCATTTTCAGTCTCCTTCCCTACCTATAACTTCATTGGCTCTAAATTCCCCTTGCCCATTACTCCATTTTCCATATAGATTTTCCTATAGCCAACTCATCCCCATGATCCCCAAGTTCCTCAAGCATTGATGGTCTCAAAACTATCTCTGTAGGCTCTTTAGATAAATCAAGTACATTTTATTTTGGATATTCAATACACCACTTTGTCAAAACTCTATTTTTTCACTTAAATACTTCAAGCCAATTTTCAGTCAAGATCATGGTCAAAGAACCCCCACTAGGTCAAATAGGGTTTCATATGTTCCAAGGTCATCATTTCCAAAGAATACTACCATTAATTTCAGATTCTACATATGAGGTAATGGACAAGCTTGACACTTTTGCAGAAGTGTTGAAATTTCCATCAGCATAAGGTTTTGATAAGGTAGATGGTATATTCCTAAGAGAAGACAACTCACACCAGAAGAAAGGGAAGCAATTTGGTCTGAAGGAAAACTAGGGTTTTGCACTTGATAGTCCAGCAGAGGGTCAACACAGTAATCAATTTCAGAAATGGCACAGAGAAGGTAAAGGAGGAGTTGAACTCCATGATGACAGCAAAGGAATATTTTAAAGATTCCACTTTGATCAGATTCCAGACTTGTAAAAGGTGAGTGTATCATGCCTCAAAGAGTAAAAGTGTGAAGAGTATCAATAAGAGAACGCGAGGTTAGTGTTTTCAAACGCCTGCAAATCAGAAGTGTTAAAGAAGGTAAAAGCATTGTTTGAACTCTATGGTGCAGGCAGAAGAGATTTGTGAAGGTGTTGCCTCGTGTTCGAGTCCCAAAGGTGTCAAGATCAATTTTTCATGCCTCCATGACTAAAATAAGAAGTCAAATTCATCATCTCAATCCCCTGCATGCAAACAGTGTCAAAAGGTTAGTAAGAAAGGGTAAAAATATGATTTGAACTTCAATATAGAAACCACAGAAGACTTGAGGATGCTGGTATGTATAATCATCACAAATTTAGCAAAATAAACATGCCAAGACTCAAATACCAAAGAAGAGCTAACTCAGTAATTTCAGTAATCCACAGGAAATGGCATAAAGGGATATCAATGAAAGAGAAACGGGCTTAAAACCTTAGAAAATGGGTTTTTCAAGATTAATATCAAATCATAAGCATATACAAACTCACTTTACACTTGAATGAATCATTAATACCTTGTAGAGAATCAGAAGTTTCAAAGAGGTAAGAAAATTTGAGTTTTTAAGGCAAAATCAGACAATTTTTCCTAGCACTGCACCCCTGGCTTGGTGCTACGCGCCTGGAGTCAAGCGTTGTGTGTTCAACAAGTTTTCCCTGTGTATTTTACATGGGCACTACATGCCTGGAGAGAGGCATTGTACGCCTTGCAGGGCGCTGCGCCCTTGCCTGACTCGCCCACAGCAATTGCCTTCGGCGCTGTGCCCTTGGCCTAGGCGCTGCGCGCTTGGCCAGTGAGGCCCTCCAAAAAAAACAACCACTTAATCTGCTTCAAATTGCTTTCAAACTTCCTCCAAGGTTCTCCAAGGCATTGATGACTAGTAAATGGGTGCCCAAACCACATTATCAAGCTATTTGATGATTTTTAATTAATGATAAGGAAACCCTATATCATTAAGTTTAAGGGTTGTCATTTATCCAAACAGGTCATAACATTCATTCATTCATCCCCTGCACTGCAAAGGCTTCCATTCCATTATCCCTTTATCTTATTACCATTTGTAGTCCTAAGGTCTCTCAAGGCAGGTTTTACAATGTTAGAGACAGTGGCAGTGAAGAAGAAGGCACTGAGGGGGATGATGCAAATAAGGAATCAAGCAGTGAAGAAAGAGCATGGAAGGTTGTGGGGAAAATGTAAATAAAGAAGAAAAAAATGAAGAAGAGGTTATTGAGCCACATCAATGATAAATATAGCAGAGAGGGAAATGGCAGTAAGGATGTTGATAGTGGCTCAAAGAGCCTTGATGACACTAATGACAACAAAGACAATGACAGTGAGACTGAAGATACTGAAATAATGGACATTGATCCTTTTCCTTTAACATACCCAAGGGGAAATAGAACAAATAAATCCTTGAAATTCTGACTGATCCATCCCCTACAAGCATCCCAAACATAATTAGCAAAACAAAATCCAATTTTGGGCATAATTTTGCAAATTTGAAATTTTGACTATTTTAAAGGGCCAAAGGCACAGTGCCACAGGCATTGCGCTCTTTTCTGGGGCACTATTTTGAGGAGTGGTTTACATTTTCAGATTCATCAGGCCAAGGGCATCATGCACAAAAAATTTCAGATCATTTGGAGTATATTTGGTCCTCCAAAAGTACCAAAAACCCACCTTTATGCCCTATTTTCAAAGCACGCACTGCGCCCTAAGCAGTCTTGTGAGATTTCATTTTTTGGAAAGAAAATGGACACCAAATGAAAACATAAAGGTATTTTTGGAAATTAGACTTGACAATGTTTCCAATGAGCTATCATGGAGCTCATTCGGACACTAGGAAGGCCTTCAAAACTCAGCTACAAGGTGACCTATTTTTCTGGTGCAAACGTTGCGCCCTTGGACCTCAATGCTGCGCCCTTGCCTACAAAGTCAATAAAACACACTTGGAGATATTTTGGAGTTATTGAAGAGCCTCAAAGTCATTTTTTTCCAAATTTAGGTGTTAAGAGATATTTTTCATTTATTAGATTAGGATATTTGTGCCTTGGGCCTTGCATGGTCTCTAAGGTCAAATTGACATTTATGAGGCATTTATGACTTCTAGAAACCCTATCTAGGGTTTCCACCTCCTCTTTGCTATTTAAATACTGCATTGAGGCCTCATTGTACATGTTGGATGATTATTGAGAAGAAATATCATATACTTGAAGATTGGATAAATTGGCTTTGGTTTTTGTGGATGTCTTGATGTGCATGACAATGGAGAAATCTCACTTGCAGGATTCATGAACATAGTTAATGGTGATGTGTTTCTTATTTAGTTCTTTTTTTCTTATGTTATCATTTTTTTTCATATTTCTATTGTTGTAGGACAAAAATTTTAGGATAAGAAATGTTGTTTATAGGCACCTTAGCTGTGTTTGTTCTCTACTACTTGTATGTTTTCCTCTGCCAGGTCAGATTAGAGAATCCTTGAATGCTCTCTAGTCCCACTTATGCTTGTTTATCTTAAATATTATTTGATGAATCCAATGTCAAAGTAGTTCATGGTTAGCCCTGGTTTTTTATGTAACTTAATCATTGTTCTTAAGGTCTTTTCTTTGAAGTATTGTTGATTAGGTTTAGCTAACGAGGTTTATGATTTTCCATGCCCTTTTTCTCATTTTAAATGGTTTCTTTGGAGGTCTTTGTAGTTTGATTAATGAAGTTAGGAGTTCCCTATTCTTTGATCTCTACTATCTGTTTATCTTAAATGTTTTCTTAGCTTGAAGGTGAAATAACTAGAAGATTTACAAGTTTCTTTCTTTCTATGATTCACTGGATTGTTGTCTTAGTGCTTACTTGCTAGGGTTTGGTCAAAGAAGTTATTGGTATGCCCTGTCTTTGGTCATTTCTTTATGCATATTAGTTTTAAAGGCCATTCTTGTTAAAGTATTTTTTGAAGGATTCTTAACTGCCCTTTTGCACCTACTATGTTCACAATTTGATGTTCACCTCATTCACATAAGCTTTTAGATCCATTTGGCTTTGTTAGACTTGCCCTGTGATACACCCTTGACCTATTGTTGTACCTTTCAAGACCTTTTGCAGAATCCATAGCCCAATGGCTCAAACCTCTCTTGCTCTATCTATTATGTTTGACAACCTACCCAACCAAACAAACAAACAAACCAACCTTAATCCTTATAAGTGGCCTAAAATCAAAACGCTAAAAGCTATCAAGTTACATCCTTTACACAAACTTAGCGAGAGCCCTCTGTGATTCCAGGAAGGCTAGGTCCTAAGACTCCAAAGAGTGGTTTTATTTTACCCCTGTACATTTGGTCTTGCCAATTTGACAAATTATGGGGACCTAACAACTCCACTGGTCCTCAGTAGGCACGTTGACTCCACTGGTTCTCACAGACTCCCCTGGGAATGTATGAATCAATCCTAATAGTATAAATCCTAGTCACATACTGTGTGAATTTAGTAAGCTTACAGATTGGTTTTGTTTTCAAAACTCTTATAAACTTCTATCATCTCTGTGTTGTGGGTCTAAAATCTGACTTCACAAAGAATCAACACTAGATCTCACCCTGACCCAAACCCTCCTACTATAGTTGATGACCCAGAAAGAATCTTGACAAAAAATTCTAGGCCTGAAGATTCAACTATTATCAGACCAATTCACAAGGCAAGTTATTTTCCTCAAAACCTTACATCCTTGCAAGATACCCAATTTGACTTACACCATAGAAGAAACCTATTGATAACTAAGTCTCAAAGTTGGATAGACCAGAAAAACCTTGAGCCTACAAGCTTACAACAGAGTCCTAGTAGAGAAGCCTCTCCTTCTACTCCTCCTAATTTTTAGCTTCTCCAACACTTTGACTCCTTTTGTTCCAAATCTGCTCAATATCAGCTAGCTGGTCCAGGTACATCTGCGACCCCCACCCATACATCCACTATCCAAATCATTCCATTTCATCCTCCACCTCCACTCACAAACCCTCCTCTTATAAATCCTCCTTGGATTCCATTACCTCCCATCATGGTAGCATGGTACGCCCCCCTGGTACTACCACAACCTTTACTACCTATGCCACAGGACTATCAATCTAGAAGCCCTCACTTTAATGGAACTAATTCTACAACTACCCAACAGCATGTAGACAAGATGAATGATGCTTTTGATTAACAAGAAATAGAATATGAGACCATACAAATGATAATGTTTGCCCAAATTTTAGGGGGAGAAGCAAAGAAATGGTTCAAGAAATTAACCCCTAATAGGATTCATGATCTCCCTTCCCTTTATCAAACATTCATAAACAAGTGGGAGACTAAGAAAAATCCTCTTCAAATCCTATCAGAGTATGATAACCTTAAGAGAAATGTTGGGGAAATTATTCAAGACTATTGCACTAGGTTCAATAGTGTATATAATGCAGTCCCTCCTCACATGAAACCCCCACAAGGCCTAGCCCTAGTAAAATTTTCAGATGGATTTGATCCAGAAATGGCTTACCAATTAAGAGAAAGAGATCCCCTCACCCTAGAAGACATGCAAAGGGGAGCCAAAAGTGTAGAAGCCAATCTAATTACTAAAAGGGTTAGGATGAGAATAGACAAGAGGGTTACATACAAAGAGGAACATATGGCCTCCACATCTGATGCTATAATTGACAGTCTAATTAGGACAATGGAAAGGATGATGGAGAGAATCAACTTAAATGAAAGAGCACCCCCTAGGGAAAACCAAACAAATCTTCAAAACAAAAACAGAAACCAAAACTTCAGAAGAGACCCTCTGTTGTAGCATAATATCTCTCAACCAAACTCGAGAGATTTTCTTAGCAATTCAAGGTTGTTGACGATTATTACTAGAAAATTAAGATGAACTGGAACATGTTCAAGTTGTTAATCACAAGCTCAAAATATATTGCTAAATGTATCAGCAGATTAAAATGGGGAAAAGAGAAGTAGGACGTCTCTATAGTCCAGTTGAATGTGATACAATTCTTAGCTGACATAACACTTCTGCTATAAAGGCCTGAAGTTGTGGAGATGGTATTACCTCTTTACATTAAGAGTTTGGAAGAGTCTTATGGCTTAAGCTTTTTGATATGATAGCTCACATGGCAAGCTTAGGTTTTGAAAGAATCATATCATAAAACAGTAGCGTTGCTAATAAGCAGCTATTTTAGACGAACTCCCTATTGTTGGATCAATTCAAAGAAAAACATTAACTCCAGAAGCTACTACAGAAAGTATTGAGATTGTGCCTGTCCCTTTCATTTTAGATGCCTCTGGTCCTAATGATGCTAAATTAAAGTCCGACTATCGTCACCGTCTATTGGCTTTATGTTCTAAATAAGGTTTAATAGCAGAATCAAAGATTGGTAGAGCTGATTTGCTACTTGGCTACTTATGCCATCTGTGCGGAAGATATGTTGGAAAATACGTTTGAAAGAAAATTGCAAACATAAAACATCTCATCCTTTTTACTGAACAGGTGTAACCTTGTTACTTCTTGAGCTACAAAATGGTGGCTTCATGCGCTCTTACGGGAGTATCTTACTCATGCTTTCCACGCAGGTATTGCAAATTCATTTGGAAAAAGTTCACTTCTTTCATTTCTTAGGCAGTTTGCACGTATGAAGAGCATGCGATATCGGTTGGCTTCATTGGATATCTTAATGTTGGGAAATCATCCGTAATCAATACTTTGTGAACCAAAATGTGTGCAAAGTAGCACTTATGCCAGGTGAGACAAAAATATGCCAATGCGTCACTCTTGCAAAATGCACTTTCTGAATTGACTGTCCTGGGGTTGTTTACCACAAGTGTGATTCTGAAACGGATATTGTGCTCCAAGGAGTGGTTCGTGTTGCAAATTTACAGGATGCATCTGAACACATTGGTGAAATTCTTTGTCGAGTGAAAAGGGATTATTTCAAAAGATCTTATGAATTTTAGGATTGAACAGATGGCAATGAACTCATATGTCAAATTGTGTAAGATATCAGGCAAGCGTTTGAAGGGTGAAAAATTACTTACACAAAAACGCAGACCCTTCCAGGTCATGATTTTCATTTTCAAATTGCGAGCAAACGGAGGAAAATTTCAAAAAACCGCGACATGGGTTTTTTGCAGAATATGCCCAATTGACTTCAGCTAGGAAATTGTCCAAAAATCCAAATCTCTTTAAGAGATTTCAATGATTCTTCAAATGTCTGTTTTCCAGAAACGTCTTTTAAAATTGGTTTTGACTCATTCTACTAAAATTCGCTTTGTGTTTGACAATTTTGTCCACATAAGAGATTGTGGATCCATAAGGAACAGATCCAGTGGAATACATAACTGCTCATCAACTTTAGCTTGGCTTTCTCCTTGATCGCTTTAAGGTTTGGTCAAACATTGCAAGAACAATTTGCAGAATCGTATGCTGAGATTTTATCCACTCAAAGACCATATTTACCAAGCTCTATTGGGTTCGTTTACTGATTGAACTAGAGTAGTATGATTCTAAAATAACGTGACTGAGCTTTTACTTCTTTTATATATATATTTTGACTACGGATCAAGCAAAGTCTTCTCAATTTGAAGCAGTCTCACAATTGCGTAGGGAAGCAACCACATATAACATCAAAGTTGAATCAACGACTTGGATCATCTGGCTCAGATCCAATGGTCTTGCGGCATCACAAACTAAACAGAACTTATGAGAGATAGTGGCCCCGTAGAATGCTTTGGTTTAAACCATTATTTACAAAATATACGGTTACGATACATTACGGCATCACTTAGCCTTTTTTCAAGAAACCGCTATAAGTGCTTCCGTAGGAAGTTATTGGTTTTCAAAAACCATGGGTGATTTTGTCGTTAATACATATGGGTGTAATGGTGGGACCCAAAATGTACCATTCTTTCTTTTTACTTGCAAAAGAGTAAGATCCTACTTTTTGTTTTATATTATATATTATATATATAATATTAAAACAAGCATTTTGTAAATTTAATTTATTTCAAAATTTCCAAGAATCAGTTTTAAAACTAATCATAGTAGTTAGGAAGTTAGATTAGATGGCTGACATAAAAGCAGAGGTAAGAAGAGGAGCAAGGGTTTCCGTTTTTGGGACCTCCAGACAGTGATCTTTGTATTGAGATTTCAAGTGATTAATGAATGAAAAGCAAGCTTCTAGCATTCGTTGATATTGATGTGTCTTCTAGTTTACATAATGTATTTCCTATCTTTGAATAAAATGAAGTATTGAAGCAGCAGGTCTCTTTTTACGTGTGTAAATAAGAGTTAAAACCCTTAATAGGCGCTCCTTCATTTTAACTGTTCCTTTCTTACAATTCTTCTAAAGTTTGAGATGATAGATTCTGTACAACAGCATATCATTTTGGGCTTTTTCCTTTCATTCTTCTTCTGATCATTTCATTCTATATCAGCAGATAATAGCATTGTGGGACATTTATAGCATTTGATTTTGAAGGTTTAATGATTAAAATTTAGAGGTGATTAAACAAGGATCAATATTTCTGTGATATAATTATATGATGTCTTAAGCACGGATTCCTTTTCACAGCCAAGGAATTGTTTCTTAAGGTACAACACCCTCCTCAAATAATACAAAGAGAAAATGACCAACAAATCAGACCTCCTTTCCAAGAAAACTATGTAGATGAAGAGGAAAGAGAGACTGAGGAGCTGCAAGAAAACCATGTGAATCCAATAGGCTCTGATAGTGAGGACATTGTTCTCCTCACAGAAGAAGAACAAGGTTTGTTTTCCTCAAACCAAATTGAAAGAACATATGAGGATTCTGAAGAATACAAACTAGGGTTTGAAAATCCTATCATGGAGATTCATAGGCATTATGACCTCAGAAGTAGGAAAACCTACGACATCCCCAAGAGGAACAAACCAGAAATTTCTGCTAGGAAGACCCCTGAAAACATTCCTAAAAGGACAGCAAAAAATACCAACATAATGGCTAAGAATTCTGTCAAAGAAAAAACAAAATCAGCTAACATAATGGTGACTCAGCTGGGGAAACACTTATTGAAAAATCTTAGTGTTCTATAAATAACTCATAAAATCCAAAAACACCTCAAGATTGGTATCTAGTTATTTATGGTGGAAAAAAAACAAATCCTCAAAAAATCATCCACCTGGAGACTCCACAAATCTCAGTAGGCCTAAAGACTCCACTGGTAGAATAATCTAGATTAGTTGTAAATATGCAGTAACCCTTTCCTCTGACTGATTGACAAAGATGAATCCAAGGATACAACGCAGGTATGCTCCAATGAATAGAGATCACATTCCTGGATTCCCCAAAAAATGCCTCAAATAAATTGGGACACAAACCTGCCTGTATTTCAAGATGAAAAGTTTGATGACCCCTTGTTACATCTCATTAAATTTCATATACATACATGGAGGTTCAAAGTTGAATGGCATGAGGACTACCTCATGAAAATGTTCATGGTGACATTAGAAGGTAAAGCAAGGGAGTGGTATGAAGGCCTGGACCCTGGTAGTTTTTTTTCTTTAAAAGATTTCCACAAGGTATTTTATGAGAATTATAAAGAAAAAATTTCATCTTTATCATTTGTTGAAAATTGTTGTGATCAATCTGAAGATCTCATACAATAACTTGTAAACATTGATGAAGATTTGGGAAATTGGCATCTTGAGATCTATTAGAGGAAATTCATGCATTTCATACTCAAGTTAACTGTTATGACAACCAAGAGGGGTTGGTTGAGGATGAAATCAATCATGGAATGGAAGAAAATCCATAGGAACTCTCTGAAGGGACAAGTGATGATTCACCATCTCTTCTATTTGAGGCTCAAGAAGACATCTAGCCTTATGATCTTTCACAAGAGAAAGAAAACCATAGTGTTTCAATCCCAAGAAAAGAAGAAGTTATTGGCCGTAAACACTCTCCTTTTAATCCCAACTACCATAGATCAAAAAATAAACTTATGGGTCAACATATGGTGGAGAAATCTACTGATCTAGTGTGCATATTGGGTAACATTCCTTCTATGAATAATCTACCCAAGTATGATTAATATGATTATGATTATGTTCTCCAGACTCAAGCTAACACTACAGAAAAATCAGTAACTAGTTTCTGGGACAAAGCCAATCATTTTCAGCAGCTCAAATATAGTGATCAGAAAATACAAATTAGCTATGAGCGTGAAGAAGAAAGTGCAGAAATTTTGGAAAAAAGGGAAGGATATTTACCTCTTTATTGTGCTTCATTTCAGTACATCAAAGACAACCTTAATGCAATCAGAAATCAGTATTCTTTGGGTATTTTTGTTTACAACAAAGAAGACATTCAGCCTCATTATCAGTCTTCACAAGAAAAAGAAAACAACTACTATCCAATACAAAGAAAACAAGGACTACCTCTTATCTAAAAATGAAAGTATTTGTACTGTTGTTCAAAGTATTCATTTCCTTTAAATTAAGTGTGCAAAGTGTTTGTAAAGTATTGCAAGTAAAACAAAGTGTTCTTGGTAATTGTTTATGAGTTTAAGTGTGAGGGAATGTTATTTAAATTTATTGTTTAACAACTTGAATCTGAAATACACAGCAGAATAACTTCACCATAAACACACATCAACATGATGAGGCAATTCACCCTTCCTAGGCTACATCTGTCGGGTCCAAGGCTCCCAATGGGCATTTCCTTGATATATTATGATGCTAAAATTGGTTTTACAATGAAAAATAAGACTAAAAAGGCTAAAACAGTTGTGGAAATGAATTCAGAAGAGATAAATAAGCTAAGTATGGCTCTTATTTCACCTAAAACAGTGAAGTGTAGCCCAATGCAGCTCCATTTCCCCCATGGCCCTGATGGCTCTCCAAGCTTCCCTGAAGAAAAAAAAGCTGAAATTCCTCTCTATTGGCTCTGCAACCTATTCCAATGGCTCCAGAATTCTTAGAATAGTGAAAATTAACTAAGATTTCATCCAAAAAGGTTCAATAATTTGAAAGTTATGGCCCAAACAGTGTTTTTCCCAGTGGCCCTAAAAAACCTCCTCCAACTTTGGGAGAGCTGCAGTTAATCTTGACAATTTTAGCAAAGACCACCAGAATTAGTGGACCATGCCATATTCGGTGGAAACCTCTAGGAGTTACAATAAATGTTAAAGGGTGGCATGTGACCGGCCCATTGGAACCACCGACAAGACCGCTTACCAACCTCTACATTAAATTTATGAAGTGGTCACATGTTTTTTGTTAACGGATAATGGTTGACCATTGCCACCTCTGGGGGTGTCTTAAGCCCTTGGCGCCAGCAACTGGTCACGAGGTCCCATGCCCTTAGCCTTGGGGCTTAAACGAATTTCCGCTCCACCTCCGTTCAGTGCAAACTGGGTTGACTCGACTGCTGACCCATCCGCGTGCAGGTCAGGTCGACCTCCACCCAAGCTTCTGCATGAGCCTGTTACAACATGACCCTTCTGCCCAAGCTTCTGCACATAACTAGGTTCAGGGTGGCCTGTGAACGTTCGAGTCGGGTCGTGCCCGACTGATCCGAACGCATTTAGCTCGGGTCGGGCTGCCTATAATCAACCACAATTTTTTTTTAAATCGGTCAAAAACCCTTTGGCCTGAGGCCACGTGGCGCCCTCAAATAGGCCCTCAAATAACCTTTAAAAAATGAAATTTTTCCATTAATTTTTTTTTGAAGATGACAAAGATTTTTTTGTTCAAAGGTCATGTTTTGAAGGTTATTGGGCGTTTTAAACCTTCAATGTCTTCCTCATACAACATCGGATTTGGCTTCCGTTCACGGCACCAGAATTGCAGCAATGAGGCCTATCTGGTCATTCAGTTTGAAACCAATTTTGAGTAGTTCCAATTTTGAGCATTTTTTTCCTCCTAGACATTATCACCTAATCACACCTCTCCATTGGGAAGCTTTTTGACCCTAAAAGCTTTCAATTACCTATTAAGAAGATGAGGGTACAAATCCCTCACCTTTTCCACCTCAATCCACTTTGCCTTACTCGGTTTTCTACCTTTAAGACCAAATCGAACATAATAAGCATTTCCCCTCCTCGAAGTGTGTGTCCTTCTGTCAAGGATAGCATCCTCTTTCAACTCATCCAAAAATTCTGGTGAGAAATCCTCTGTGGATGGCAGCTGAATGTCACTTTCATAATCAGCAATTAAAGGAGGTTCATACAAACGTAAATTTTCCACATTCGCAACAGAATACATTTGCATATATGAAGGAAAATCTAGTTGAAAAGCATTATTTCCAACTTGTTTAAGAATCTTAAATGGACCATAACGAATAGGCTTCAGCTTTTTACCTTCTCCTTGCATTCTTTCCTTACTAATATGCAGCCATACCTCATCCCCTTCTTGAAACTTATGATCAACTTTGTGTTTATCATGTCTCTCCTTGTACTTGCCTTGACTTTTTTCAAGCTATTCTTGAACCTGCTGATGTATGAGCTGAATTCTTTCAATGAACATGCAAGCTTTGTTAATGTCACTATGCCCATTAATGGCCACATCCTTCTCAAGAATGAAATCTAAAGATGACTTAGGAAAATACCCAAAGTAAGCTTCAAAAGGTGAATATTTGTAGAAGAGTTCTTGGCCCGATTGTAAGCATGTTGAATGTAATGCAAGTGCTCCTCCCAAAGCTTGTGATGCTTGCTACAATAATCTCTCAAAAGATGTACAATGGTTTTTTTCACTATCTCTGTTTGGCCATCTGTTTGTGGATGGAAAGCAGTACTCTTCTTCAACTTGGTGTCCATCATCTTCCATAGATTGGACCAAAAATTCCCAACAAATCTGGAATCCCTATCACTAACAATAGAAGTAGGCAAGCCATAATGAACCCATACATGTTGAAAATATAAATCAGCAGTTTGTTCAGTAGTTATAGATTTCTTACATGGCATAAGAATACACATCTTGTTGAATCGATCAACTACTACATAAGGATAATCATGTTGCTTTCTAGATAATGGTAGACCTCCAACAAAATCCATAGAAACACTTTCCCATGGTCTAGAAGGTACCAGCAATGGTGTATATAAACCAAGCTTCCTATTGCTAGGCTTGCTTGTAGCACATAATGAACAACCTCTAATGAAATGTGAAACACTATCTACCATGCGAGGCTAATAACAATACCTCTGTAAATGTGCCACCGTTTTGCTTACCCCAAAATGTCTAGCAATAAGAGAAGAATGAGCTTCTCTCATGATACTTAGTCTCTCCCCCTGTGGTATACATAACTTTCCCATATGAAATAGAAAATTATTATGCAAATGATAATCATTCTCCTCAACATGATTCCCTTCACTCAAGTTAACATACACATCCTTAAAATCAACATCTGATGCATACTGTTCTATGTAACTCTCATGTACAATAGAATCATTCTTAAGTAAAGTAGTAGCACTAATAATAGGCCTTATAATCATATCAGCAACTTTATTGTAAATACCTTTCTTGTACCTTATTACCAAGTGAAATTGTTGTAGGAAGCCCATCCATCTGAAATGTCGTGACTACTGCAATTTACTTTGCAACTGCAAGTATTGTAAAGGCTGATGGTCAATATGAACAACTATTTCTTTGCCCATAAAATAGTGTTTCCACTTTTTGACTCTTTGTACCAACGCATACAAATCCTTATCATATGTAGGATAATTCACAACATCACCATTAAATGTCTTAGAATGAAATGCGATAGGCTTACCATGCTGTAAGAGAACTGCACCCATGGCGTAATCACTAGCATCGGTCTGAATCTCGAATGGTTGTCTCAAGTCCAGTAATGCAAGGACTGGAGATGAACTTATATTCTCTTTCAAATACTCAAAAAAATTATGTTGTTTGCCTCCCCATTGGAAAGCATGCTTCACACTAGTCACTGCATGCATAGGAGCTGTTATGGCAGAGAAGTTAGAAATAAAATTCCTTCAATACTGAGTTGCACCCAAAAAACTTCTTACCTCTGTAATGGATTTGGGAGTAGGCCAATTCACAATGGCTTCTACCTTAGAAGGATCAATTCTCAAAGCACCTCCTCCTACTATGTGTCCCAAATAAACCAAATAAGTCTTTCCAAATTCACACTTTGACATTTTAAGAAATAACTAATTTTCTTCAAAATATCAAGTACTTTCTTAACATGCATGAAATTCTCTTTAGTATTTCTGAAAATTAAGATATCATCTAAGCAGACAATAAAAAAATAATCAATAAAATGACATAAGACATCATCCATTACCCGCATGAAATTTGCAGGTGCATTGCATAAACCAAACGGCATAACAAGCCACTAAAAGAGTCCCTGTTTGGTTTTAAATGTTGTCTTCCAAATGTCACTTTCTGCAATTCTAACTTGATGATAACCACTACGTAAGTCTAACTTAGTGAAATATTTAGCATATTTCAGCTGATCTAACAAATCATCTATCCTTGGAAGTGGGTAACGATTCTTTACCGTTATCTTTTTCAATGCCCTGAAGTCCACACACATGTGCCAAGTTCCATCTTTCTTTGGAATCAACACTATCAGTGACCCACATGGTGAAGTGCTTAGTCTTATGAATCCTTTGTCCAACAAGTCTTTAATTTTCCTCTTGATTTCATCATTCTCCATGATAGAAATGCGGTACATGCCGATGTTAGGAAGAGGAAAATCTTGATGCAAATGGATTTCATGTTGGATCTCCCTTTTAGGAGGTAAACCTGTTGGTTCCTGAAACATCTCATGATGTGAATCAACTACATCATATAAATCTGATTTAAGCTTGGAATCAAAATTTTCAAATGACTCATGATTCACATCAACCTTGGGCTTAACCATAAGAAGTACAAAACTCTTACTAGAATTCACTAGCCTTTTTACCTATCCGGCATTTACCATCGCTGTATTTTCCTTCTTGCGATGTGCTCTGACAATGAACTCCTTTCCATATTTAAAGAGATGATACTTATTTTCATGGCGATGGAAGATCACTTTCCTGTCAAATAAGTAAGGACTTCCCAAAACAATTCCTGATATATCAAGCAGTACTACATCAAGTTCAATTGTTTTAATAAAGTGTGCAGTAATGGCGAATCACAATATGCACTTTCTTGAGACTTGTAAGTTTTCATCCTTGCATATCCACCCAAGTGGATAAGGCTTTGGATGTGGAATGGTCTCAAGATTAAGTTGTTTGACCAAGTCTTTTGATATGAGATTTTCTTGTGACCCACTGTCAGACAGTGTGTCTATTTTTGTATGTTTTGAGACTACCCTCACATGGAACAATTCAATTCTTTCTTCCTCATTCGGAGCTTGTACATGACAATTTGAAGTACTAGTGCTTGGCTTAGTTTTAGTTTCCTTTCCCTTCATACTTTTCAAACCCATGGCTGCAATTTCGGTTTCGTCACTTGAATCATCACCTAAGTCTTGTGGTGTAGTTGTAGTAGCTGCAGTTTTCTTCTTTCCTTTGTTTTTGTTAAACTGAGTTCTTTTTTCAGGATGTAATTTCCAATAGTTTTTCTCTTCATGGCCTTCTCTTGAACAATGTTTACATATTACTTTTTCACCCTCTTGTTTGACAGATGCTTTCTTTTTGCCTTTTCCCTTAAAGTTTTTATCTTTGTTCTTCCCCTTAAAATGCTTGCTTCTACCCTCATCAAAAGTGTTTTTCCCTCTAGCCTCTAAATGTGTAGCTTGTACACAAACTTCGTCTAGACTAGTAGGATTGAACATGAGGATAGTATGTTTAAGGTAGCTATGCAAACCACCTATATATTTCAGCAAAGTATCTTGACTTTGTAAGCCTACCCCTAATAAGAGTGCTCTTCTCCTAAACTCTTAGGTGTAGTCTTATACATTGTGTCCCTTAAGCTGTCTAAAGTTTTGCCAATTCATGATAGCCTTTTAAAAATGAGCTAATGAATAGAATTTCTTTTTAATTGCAGTAATAAATTCAGCCCATGATAAAGTGATCTTACCATGTTTTTTAATTTCATCCTTGGTCTTGGCTTCCCACCATACCAATGTTGCTCCATCCATTCGCAACGAGGCTAACTATATCTTGGTGTCGTCATCATGAAGGTTTTGTATCCTCAAGTAAACTTCCAACTGTCTAATCCAATTGTCAAGTTTCTTTGCATTGACTTCACTGTTAAACATAGGCAACTCAAATTTGACATCAAGCTTTAAAAAAGGACTTTTACCAGTGGTTTTAGACTTATGATATTGATTCACCGAAGTCGAGGATGACGATGTAGAGGAAGAGGATGAAGATGGGGATGGTGGATCACCATTTCCTCCATGTCCTTTATTTGACTTGTCATCACTTTTCTTTCCTCTTGAAGAACCCTCTCCTTCTTTCTGGTTTTTAGACCCTTCTCCAACAAGCCTATCATTCCTTTCTTGGTACAGTATCCTCACCATCTCAGTCATATCCAAGAAATATTTCCGAAATACTAATTCTTCTTCCTTGGGATCCATACCTTCAAGAGCTTCTCCCTCTCTTGAAGACATGCTTGAAGCTGCTTCTATGGCTCTTGGAGGTGGCTCTCTGACCCTTCTTGGTTGTGGATTACTTTGTGCACTAACCAAGTGTCCTTCACCTCTCTTGAGTTTAAGCCTAGTAAGCATCAAAACTTGTAAACAATCAACTATATCTTTGCACAAAAAAAATGTTGAGTAAAACTCTAGCTCCTAAGGCTCAAAACCTTAGCTCTGATACCATCTGATCTGAAAATCAAATTATTTGTACTGTTGTTCAAAGTATTCATTTCCATTAAATTAAGTGTGCAAAGTGTTTGTAAAGTCTTGCAAGTAAAACAAAGTGTTCTTGGTAATTGTTTATGAGTTTAAGTGTGAGGGAATGTTATTTAAATTTACTGTTTAACAACTTGAATCTGAAATACACAGCAGAATAACCTCCCCATAAACACACAACAACATGATGAGGCATTTCACCCCTCCTAAGCTACATTTGCTGAGTCCAAGGCTCCCAATGGGCATGTCCTTGATATATTATGATGCTAAAATTGGTTTTACAGTGAAAAAGAAGCCTAAATAGGTTGAAGCAGTTGTGGAAATAAATTCAGAACACAGAAATAAGCTAATTATGGCTCTTATTTCACCTAAAACAGTGAAGTGTAGCCTAATGCAGCTCCATTTCCCCCATGGCCCTAATGGCTCTCCAAGATTCCCTCAAGAAAAAAAGGTTGAAAGACCTCTCTGTTGGCTCTGCAACCTATTCCAATGGCTCCATATGCGTAGAATAGTCGAAATTGACTAATATTTCATCCAAAAAGGTTCAATAATGTGAAAGTTATGGCCCAAACAGTATTTTTCCCAGTGGCCCTAAAAAACCTCCTCCAACTTTGGGAGAACTGCAGTTAATCTCGACAATTTTAGCAAAGACCGCCGGAATTAGTGGACCGCGCCATATTCGGCGAAAACCGCTAGGAGTTACAATAAATGTTAAAGGGCGGCATGTGACTGGCCCGTCGGAACCGCCGGCAAGACCGCTTACCAACCTCCGCGTTAAATTTATGAAGTGGTCACATGTTTTTTGTTAACGGCTAATGGTTGGCCATTGCCGCCTCCGGTGGTGGCTTCAGCCCTTGGCCATAGCAACCGGTCATGAGGTCCCATGCCCTTAGCCTCGGGGCTTAAGCAAATCTCCGCTCCACCTCCATTCAGCGCCAACCGGGTCGACCCGACTGCTGACCCATCCACGTGCAAGTCAGGTCGACCTCCGCCCAAACTTCTGCACGAGCCCATTACAACGTGACCCTTTTGCCTAAGCTTCTACACATAACTATGTTCAGGGTGGCATGTGAACGTTCGAGTCAGGTCGTGCCTGACTGACCCGAACGCGTTCAGCTCGGGTCGGACTGCCTATAATCAACCACAATTTTGTTTTTAATCAATCAAAAACCTTTTGGCCTGGGGCCACGTGGCAATCTCCAGGCAAGCCACATGGCACACTCTAATAGGCCCTCAAATAGCCTTTAAAAAATTAAATTTTTCCATTAATTTTTTTCTGCAGATGAAAAAGATTTTTTTGTTCAAAGGTCTTGTTTTGAAGGTTATTGGGTGTTTTAAAACTTCAATATATTCCTCATACGACATCGGATTTGGCTCATGTTCACGGTGCTAGAATTGTAGTGACGAGGCCTATCCGTTCGTTCAGTTTTCAACCAATTCTGAGTAGTTCCAATTCTGAGCATTTTTTTCCTCTTGGACATGATCACCTGATTAGCCTCCTCCTTTATCTGAAGAAGAGATCAATCAGATTTTGAACATACAACCAACATCTGAAATTTTATATAAAGATATTATTTCTATCTATTCTATTGTTGATTTATGTATTGCAACCTTGACTCATGAAGAAACAAGAGAAAAGATCGATACTGGGGATGTACTACCTTCTCAAGAAGACTTATTGATCAGGAGATCAAGTCCCTTGTAGAAAAATGCTCAAAAATGAAGTTGCTCAGAATTGGTCTGAAATAGATCGACTGGAAAGAGCTCGCCAAAACGATCCTGTAGCCGTGAACGGAACTCAAATCCGTTACCGTATGGAGGAGATATTTCATTTTGAAATCGCCCAATAACATGCAATTTTGAAAGGAAATTTTTTAATTATATGTGTGAAAATTTTTTGATTTTAATTAAAGTTATATTAATGTTTTTTTTTATAGATATAAATATTTAATATTTTATTTGATTTTAAAAATCATATATTATATTAAAGTTTTATATATATATATATATTAAATATTAAAAACTTTAATTAAATTAATTAAAAAATACCATACATTAGTTTTTTTTTTTAAAACTATGTTAAACCCAAATGATACGTTCACTTTTCAATGCTAAACGTATGGTTAAAGTATAAATGGGCACGTTATGAATGGTTTAAAGGCATTCAACGTATGTATTAAATGTCCAACCCAACGTGTTGTATGACGTCATTGGAGCGGAGAAACGTGGGTTTAAAAACACGTGTTGTGGAGTGGAGCGGGATTAAAAACAAACGGTTGTATTAACATTTATTGTCACCGCCAACATGTGGCCACACACATTAAAATTTAATGCTACCCCTCCAATTCGGCGGCAGTTTTGGCAGTTTCCTCTAATTTAGCGCCACTTCCATATTTGTCGGAGCTATCTGGCAGTTAGCTAGACTTAGCTGGAGAGAATCTAGGCAAACCTCAGTTAGCCATAACTTTGGCTAGGAAAGTCCTTTTGGGACGGAATTTTTTTTTATTCTGGGGTATTGGATCATTCTGAAGCTGTTGGGAGTGTTTGCAGAGCCATAAGGGTGCTCTAATAGATAATTTACCAGCATTTTTGTCGTGGAGCCACCAGGGCCTAAGGGAAGAAGAGTTGTTTTGGACTACCTTCATCCAATGGAGGTGTTTGTTTAGTCATTTTATACTTATTTGAGCCTTCTGAATCTTAATTTGCAGTTTATTTTTCCATTGGAGGCTTCTATACAGTTTTATTCACATTTTGAGCATTTAATCAAAAAGGGAAAAGCCTAATTAGAGGCTTTTGGACCCAGCAGAGGTAGCCCAAGAGAGGGGTGAACTGCTTAAACAACTATTTGCTGTCATACTGTATATTTTTGCTGCATTATTTCAGATTCTTCTCCTTTAAACAGTAAATTTTTATAAGTAAACTTTTCCCAAGCAGGTTTAAACAGAGAACAAAACTTATTAGTTCATCTTCAAACCGCTATACTTCATTTGCAGAATACATAATCTTGCCTATTCACACATTAAAGTTGGATTAATGAATACTTTGCACATAACAAATACTTTCATTGATTAGATCTATTACAGTGATTACATTTTATTTCTTTAGGCAGAGTCAGTTTGTGGGCCAGGTAGCCTCTGGTTTCATCCTTTCTAGTAAAGGTGAAATAACCAGTAAAAGCCCCTTACTGTCAATCTCTGTATGAGAAATAGTTTGTTCTCACAATTTTAGATCAGGTTGGTATCGGAGCTCAAGGTTTTGATTAAGAGTTTGTGAAATTTGTGCAAGTAAATTGTATTATTCTGCAAAATTTGATGCTTAATAGGCTGAAATTGCAAAGAGGGGAAGGTCAATTGGTTAGAGAACAAGTGAATCCTCAACCAAGGAGGGCTAGAGTGTCATTACATCCACCTTTCATTTCATCCTCATTAGCCTTAGAATCAGCCACAAACATGTCTTCCAGAGAAGGAGAAGTACATGAGGAAATGGATCCCAAGGAAGAAGAAAGAGCCTTTAGAAAAGCTTTCTTGGACTTGACTGAGATGGTTAGGATCCTATACCAGGAGAGAAATGATAGGATTGCTGGAGAAGGGTCTAGAAACCAAAGAGAAGAAGGAGATTCTTCAGGAGGAAAGAAAGACAAAGATGAGTCTAAGAAAGGGAATGGAGGAAATGGTGATCCTTCATCTCCATCGTCATCCTCTTCCTCCACATCATCCTCTTCTACTTCTGAAAATCAGTCACAAAAAACAAAAACATCTCTTAAAAATCCTTTGTTAAAGCTTGATGTAAAGTTTGAGTTGTCGATGTTTAATGGTGATGTGAATGCAGAAAAATTGGATAACTGGATTAGACAGCTGGAAGTCTATCTAAGAATTCAGAATTTGCATGATGATGACACAAAAATCCAATTAGCCTCTTTGAGAATGGATGGAGCAGCTTTGGTTTGGTGGGAAGCCAAGACCAACGAGGAAATTAAAAAGCATGGTAAGATAACTCTAACTTGGAATGAGTTTATTACAGCTATTAAGAAACAGTTTTATCCTCTTGCTCATATTCAGAAAGCAATCATGAATTGGCAAAATTTTAGGCAACTTAAGGGTCAAAATGTGCAAGATTATACCCAAGAGTTTAGAAGGAGAGCACTTCTACTTGGAGTAGACTTACAAAGTCAAGATACCTTGTTGAAATACATAGGAGGTTTGCACAATTATCTGCAACATACTATTCTAATGTTCAATCCTAGTAGCTTAGATGAAGTCTGTGTGCAGGCTACACATTTAGAAGCTAGAGGAAAGAATGATTTTGATGCTTTTGATGAGGATGGTAATTTTAAAAACAAAGGAAAAAATAGAGTTTCAAATTCAAGAAAGGAAAAAGGAAAGTTCTTTTGCAAGAACTGTTCAAAGACAAGTCATGATGAAGATCATTGTTGGAAGCTTCATCATAAACTGAAACCAGAAAAATTCAAGAACAAAAAAAAGACCAAAGAAAAGGAGAAAATTGTAGCAACAGTTGAGAAAGACATAGGGTCAAACTCAGGAGATGAGACAAAAAGCATAGGCATGGTTTTAAAGTACACTAAGGGGAAAGAAGTGGTGCAAGACACAAATCCCAGTTCTAGCTCTTTGAATTGTCACAAAGATACTCATGAAGAAAAGAGGAGGATAGAGCTTTTCCATGTGAGGGTAATTTCAAAACATACCAAAATTGACACACTATTTGACAGTGGGTCACAAGCAAATCTTATATCTGAAGACTTGGTCAAGCAGCTTAAACTTGAGACCATTCCACATCCAAAGCCTTATCCACTTGGATGGATATGCAAGGATGCCAATTTGCAAGTTTCAAGGAAGTGCATATTGCGCTTTGCAATAACTACACACTTTATTGACACAATGGAACTTGATGTGGTGCCGCTTGATATCTCAGGTATTGTTTTGGGAAGTCCTTATTTATTTGACAGGAAGGCTATCTTTCATCGCCATGAAAAAAAGTATCACTTGTTCAAAGATGGTAAAGAGTACATTGTGAGAGCTCACAAGAAGAAGCTGGAATCTTCTTTACTCCATGCAAGTCAATTGAAAAGACTGGTTAATGCAAGTCAAAGTCTAACTTTGTTGATGTTGAAACGACCAGATTTTGAGCATTTGCCTTTTTATGATGTTGCTAATAATTTTTCTCAGTTTGATAACAGTTTGTCTTTGAAAAAAGATGATGTTATGTTGCATGAATTACCTTTTGGGTCAGCCAATGCAGTGAATGAAGTGTCCAAGAAAAGTAGTGCAAGCAAGAAGGACACACCATTCAGCATGGGAAAAAGTTGGTTTCAGAATGGTAGAATTCTCCATGGGAATAGTTTGCAAGGTGAAGGTTATTTTAAGTCTTTTTGGAAGTTTGATCAGTGTAGAAAAATTTTGTTTTCTGCAAATTACAATTGTTGTTCTGCAAATTTTAATCATTTGCATCATGACTCCGTCAATCTTAGCAATGGTCGATCAGTTGATTCCAGAGACAGATTATCATTTTCTCAAAAGCTTCATTTGATGAAATCGGGTAGATTTCAGTTATTCAAAGGTGGAAGAGTGGAGAATCAGTCTCCACATCATCAGTTTCAGTAATCAGAAAGCTTTTGAGGGTCCAAAAGCTTCCCATTTGGGAGGTGTGATCAGGAGATCAAGTCCCTTGTAGAAAAATGCTCAAAAATGAAGTTGCTCAGAATTGGTCTGAAATAGATCGACTGGAAAGAACTCGCCAAAACGATCATGTAGCCGTGAATGGAACTCAAATCCGTTACCGTATGGAAGAGATATTGCATTTTGAAATCGCCCAATAACATGCAATTTTGAAAGGAAATTTTTTAATTATATGTGTGGAAATTTTTTTGATTTTAATTAAAGTTATATTAATGTTTTTTTTATATATATAAATATTTAATATTTTATTTGATTTTAAAAATCATATATTATATTAAAATTTTATATATATATATATATATATATATATATATATATATATATTAAATATTAAAAACTTTAATTAAATTAATTAAAAAATACCATACATTAGTTTAAAAAAAAAAAACTATGTTAAACCCAAATGATACGTTCACTTTTCAATGCTAAACGTATGGTTAAAGTATAAATGGGCACGTTATGAATGGTTTAAAGGCATTCAACGTATGTATTAAATGTCCAACCCAGCGTGCTGTATGACGTCATTGGAGCGGAGAAACGTGGGTTTAAAAACACATGTTGTGGAGTGGAGCGGGATTAAAAACAAACGGTTGTATTAACATTTATTGTCACCGCCAACATGTGGCCACACACATTAACATTTAATGCTACCCCTCAAATTTGGCGGCATTTTTGGCAGTTTCCCCTAATTTAGCGCCACTCCCATATTTGTTGGAGCTATCTGGCAGTTAGCCAGACTTAGCTGGAGAGAATCTAGGCAAACTTCAGTTAGCTGTAATTTTGGCTAGGAAAGTCCTTTTGGGACGAAATTTTTTTTGATTCTGGGGTATTGGATCATTCGGAAGCTGTTGGGAGTGTTTACAGAGCCATCAGGGCACTCTAACAGAGAATTTACCAGCATTTTTGGTCGTGGAGCCACCAGGGCCTAAGGGAAGAAGAGCTGTTTTGGACTACCTTCATCCAATGGAGGTGTTTTTTTAGTCATTTTATACTTATTTGAGCCTTCTAAATCTTAATTTGCAGTGTATTTTTCCATTTTAGGCTTCTATACAGTTGTATTCACATTTTGAGCATTTAATCAAAAGGGGAAAAGCCTCATTAGAGGCTTTTGGACCCAGCAGAGGTAGCCCAAGAGAGGGGTGAACTGCTTAAACAATTATTTTCTGTCATACTGTATATTTTTGCTACATTATTTCAGATTCTGCTCCTTTAAACAGTAAATTTTTATAAGTAAACTTTTCCCAAGCAGGTTTAAACAGAGAACAAAACTTATTAGTTCATCTTCAAACCGCTATACTTCATTTGCAGAATACATAATCTTGCCTATTCACACATTAAAGTTGGATTAATGAATACTTTTCACATAACAAATACTTTCATTGATCAGATCTATTACATTGATTACATTTTATTTCTTTAGGCAGAGTCAGTTTGTGGGCCAGGTAGCCTCTGGTTTCATCCTTTCTAGTAAATGTGAAATAACTAGTAAAAGCCCCTTACTGTCAATCTCTGTATGAGAAATAGTTTGTTCTCACAATTTCAGATCACTTATTGCCAAAGAGTGATCATGCTCATCAAAATGATGGCTTTCAGACAGAACTCAGCCCACTAAATCAGAGCATATTAGGTTTTCTAGAGGATAACATTGTAATATATTATGAGGCTGCTAAGACAGATGATCATGAAGAGGGGGAAGAGATTCTTTCTCAAAAGAATCCCAAGCTTAACAAGTTGGAGAAGGGAATGGTCCTGGATACAGTTGATTATGGAAATCCTCAGAGCCAAGTATTATTTCAATATCCCTTTGTTGTTTTGTTAGACGAATCTAAAGAAGGAACATGGGAGTGGCCTTTTTTTTTCCAGCATACCTAAAAGGCTTAATGAAAATCAATCATCTAGTCACTTACTTGATTGGTTGCATTGGAGAAGGGAGTTCACCTAGTCAAAATATACCTCCAAGTTAGACTAGGATAGATAGGTATTGCAAATAATCTCAACACTATGAGCATCTTTTTAGTTTTAGATTGTTTTGACAAAAAGAGACAAAAATAACAAAAAGAGAAAATAGGGCAGATAAAAGAAAAGGTAAAGCCCCATACCAAAAAACAATGTTTCTGAAAGTGTGCAAGTCCAAATGCCATTTCTTTTTGAAAAAAAAGGTCTTGTTCAATCATACAGCCTAATCATGATTGAACAAATTTTGAATTTTTTCTGTGAAGTTAGAAAATGAAGGTTTTCCAAACTGTCTAAACTTGGCTTATCAGTAGGAAGATATGAAAATATATTGGTTCCAAAGTTCAAATCTGAACCAAAAATAAAGAGAGGGATGAATGACAAATGCCAGATTAGAGCCCTCAATTTTTAGTTTTACCTTTTGCAAGAATAAAATCTGTGTGTAGCTTGTCTGAAATGCCACATGTCATGACAAGTCAAACTGCTTAATCTTGATTAGGTCATGTTTTCAATTTCCTGTTGATAGATTAGAGAATGAAAATCTGTCAAACTGTTTAATCTTGACAGATAAATAGATTAGGTGGAGAATAAAAGAGCTCATTAGTCTAATCTGAGCTCTTGAAAGTTATAAGGGTAGACATAGATAGTTTTTGCTTCCAAAAGAAAAATGATGTCAAGGGTTTTCCGGTATAAATGCACCCAAATGAAGAAAAATGCTAGAAGTATGAGGGGTAGGTATAGTTGATGTTGAAGAAATCATGTTTTTCAGATTTTAAGATCACAACTTCAAAGAACAGAAGTAAATCAGCAATTGAAGAAAGAGGAGTCTACCAAACCGAATCAAGGCACTGATATAAAAATTCCAAAGATATGAGCTCTGAGGTTCTTGACACCTCCTAAAGGAGCTGCCCTCCCCAAGTGGAGCCACTATTATTCATCAATATTTTTCACTATCTTTGGATGACTATAGAATGGTTATAGTTTTCTGAAAACAATATTCCCTGAATATCTTAAGTTTCAGAAATCTCATTGCCTTCATTATCTTCATAAAACATTTTCCCTATTCCTCAGTTGGTCTTCTCAATTTCACCTTGCTACTCTTAAACCAAATAGTTGGCTTTGTGTTTACCATATTTATCTCTCATTTGTGCTTGGAAAGCTCATTTCCCTCTCCTAGGGTTTTGAGGGAATTTCTCTTGGTTTCATGACTTCCATGGTTAAAAAATCAACAAGACTTGTATCCTGATGCTCTTACACCTTCCCCTATCCTTAATATACCTTCCTAAACACTTCTGATCACTCTTATCCCTCAAAATGATCATTTTTCCACAAACCCTAGCCTATTTCTACAATTTGACACTTTTCGAGACTAGGCCTATGTTTTTCCCTTTTGGACCCCTTCCCCTCACTCAATCCTTGAAATTCCACTTTCCCTACTCTCTAACATCTATCCCTATTCCCCAAAATTTCCCCAAGAATTTATACAACCCTTAACCCCTTCATTCCCCTCCCTATACAAGGCAGTCCTAAATCCTTTGTTTTGCCTACACCAAACCCTAATTTCCTCTTCCACTAAGCTAGGGTTTGCTATGGAACCAGAGACATCAGAGAAAAGAAGGCATAAGTGAGGTCATTTCAGCAAGTATGAAGCCATACCAACTCATAAACATCATGTCTCCATCATTTTTTGAGAAATCATTCCAAAGGTCAAGTCATTTGTCACTCATAGGGCTAGTTTTGCTTCAAACTATGTTTCCGACCAAACAGAGATGGAATTAACAAAAGTGAGAGTGGTTTTTGTCCCTCATAGGTCAAGGAAGAAAAACCTCCTTCAGGTTTTACACAGATATCATGGTTTGAGACAAATGTCAAATTTACAGGTGCTACAAGAGGTTTGTTGTACTTCTGGAGTGACCTTGGGAAAATCAAGTTTTCTCATACTGGAGTGTCCAAATGACTTTCTTGATGAGTCAGATGATAACTAGAGATACATATATTTCCAATGTGATATCATGAGCTCAATTGGGAGTTGAGGAAGGCCTCCAAAAGTTGCCTCCACCAGCACTCTGCATTTATGCACCCTCTTTCAGCGCTTTTTGACCAGTCTTGGGAGAATCAACTTTTGACAGGTCAAAACAACTCTAATCAGTGGAAAAAAGATATATTTGGAAATTATACTTCAATATCATTCCAACGAGCTATCCTAGGTCCAATTTTGACACAAGTAAGGACTCCAAATTTGGTCTGCAAAAAGGCGCTGCACGTTTGAGGAGTGGCGTTGTGCCCTCAGCCAGTGACGTTACGTGCCTAAACAGAGAAGTTTGCTAAGCATTGGGGCCATTCAAACAAGTTCAAGAATTCTTCAAATTTCTCCTATCATCCTCCAATCACTTCTAATCAGTAACTACACGTCATAATCCCTTGCTTTGAAGCTATTTGGTCACTCTTGAATGAAATGAAGTGTAACCCTAAATGAAACCCTAATTTCAGTTTGTGAGACACTTGTTTCATCCTCTTAAGAATTTATCAGTCATAAACAAGGTATTTTCATTGATTTAGGGATTTAATTAATCTAGTATTTCCCTGCACTCATTCCCTTCACCTTTCAAAGCTAGTCATCTCATCCCCTTCCCCTCTTTTCATTTCACTTACATCCTAGGGTTTCCAAATCAGAATTTGAAGATGTCAGAGGAAGAAAACAACAACATTATTAGTGAGGAACAAATTCCAAGAATACATGATCATAAGGGATAATATGGTCGTGTTGAGGCACAAAGGCCAAGAAGAAATGATGACAAAGCAGGAAATGTTCTCTAGGATTAACAGAACTGGACTAATTAATCAACCAATGAAACTTTTAGCTTCAGGATCCCCTCTAGCCTTAAGAGATAGCTCAAGGCATGGTTTACCTCAGGAAAATGACATGGAGGAAGACCTTCATCATGATCAAGAGAGATATTTTCACTTGGTGTACTTGGATGACCTAGATGACCATGACAACTCAAGACTGATCATCCAAGAGAGAGACGCCAAGATCAGGCAGTTGAAGAACAAATTGAAGGAAACCCTAGCCAAGAAAAAGGAGAAGGGGAAGTTATAAATCCTTGCTGAGGCATCTCACCATGCCTCCCAACCTTGATCAACAAAGCAAATTCCAATTTTGGGCACACTTGGTGCAAATTTTGATTTCTGACAGTTTGACTTGCAGAAAATTGGCCAAATGCCCAGCGCCACTGGATCTGTGCTCTTTTTTGGGCCATCCAAATGGATAAAGGTCATCATATTCATGTTCCTAATGACAATTACATCAACCTCAGAAAGTTTCAGGATATTTGGAGCAAAATTGGTCCCTCAAAAAGGCCAGAATCCACCAAAAATCACCTTTCTACCCTCTTTTTGGCACTGGCGTTGCGTGTTTACCAGTCTTGTGATAAATGTTTTTTGACAAGGAATATGGGCACCATTTTGGAAATTTAAAGCATATTTAGAAAATAGACTCATAGACCTTTCCAATGAGATATCATGCAGCTCATTTGGACACTGTGAAGGCCTCCAAATGTTAGCTGCAAGATAGGCCATTTTTTCAGTCATGGCGCTGTGCGTTTGCACTGGCGTTGCACCCTCAGCCAGTGGCGGTGCGCCCTTTCTAGAAAGTCAACAAAAGACACTAGGATTTATTGTAAAAGTTATTAAGAGGCCTTAAGGTCAAATGCTTCCAAAATTAACTCAGAGGTTAGGTTAGGAGTTATTATTATAGTGAGTCACTTTCAGATATTTTACCTTAGGCCTTGCATGGTCTCAAAGGTCAAAATGCATTAAATATGTAATAAATGACATCTAAAACCCTAGCTTAGGATCACCTCCTAATTTTTTCAGATAAATATTGCATGTATGCTTCATGTTTTTTGTTAGTTGATTGTTGAGCTCAATCTAATATAGATTTTGAGTTGTGAAGAAGTTGGCTTTGGAGTTTTGTGGCTATTTTGGACTGAACATCGATGGAGCAAGCATATTCATAGGATTCATGAAATTGTTTAAATGTTGATGTTGTCCTTATCTTGTATTTTTTTCCTTATGTTTTCCATATTTTTCATATTTTCTCTTGCAATAGAGCAAAAAATTTAGGTTAAGATATGTTGTTAGAGGCACCTTAAGTCTGTCTGCCTTCTATTGTTCAAATGTTTTCCTCTGTTGGGTCTGATTGGAGAATTCTTAGTTACTATCTGGTTCCACTTAACTTGTTGTCTTGAAAACGATTTAATGGAGTCAAGCCAAATAATTTTATGGTATGTCCTATCCATTGGTGTAGCTTGAAACGTTGTTTTTAAGGCCTTTTCTTTAAATTTTACTGATTAGGGTTTGGCTGAAGAATTTTATGGTTTTCCCTATCCTTTAGTCCATCTTGAATAGTCACTTTTAAGGTCTTTTAAAGTTTGATTAAAGAATTTAGGAGTTCCCTGCTCTTTAATCATCACTTGTATGTCATCTTAAATGTTTTCTTTGTCTGAAGGTAAATAGCTAGAGAATTTAGGAGTTCCCTACTCTCTAGGGTTTGCTGGATTGTTGACTCAAAGTTTACTTGGTAAAGCTAGGCCAAAGAAGTTTATGGTGTGCCCTGTCCTTTGGTTTTTCCTAAGCATAGCGATATTAAGGACCCTTCTTGTTCTAGTATATGCTAAAGGATTCTTAATTTCCCTTTAGACCTACTACACTCACAACTTAATGTTCATTTCACACCCACATAAGCTATTAAGATCCATTTGGCTTTGTTAACTTGCCCTATGAAACACCCTTGATTTATTGTTGTACTTTTCAAGCCTTTCACAAACCCCATAGCCCAATGGTTTTTAATTTCTCTTAATCTATCTGTTATTCTTGAAAAGCAACCCAAACAAACAAAACAACACAAACAAACCCTATCATTTTAACTAGCCTAAAATCAGCATCCTAAATCAATCAAGTCATATCTTTTATACAAATATAGAGAGATCCCTCTCTGAGTCCAGGAAGGCTAGGTCTTAGGACTCCAAATTTGGTTTGATGTTACCCTTGTCTATTTGGTCTTGCCAATCTGAAAAATTACAGAGACCTAATAGGAATGTCAAATTTGTCTTCCGTATTCTTTTGTTAATATCAATAAAGAAGCTTTGTATTATTCCTAAACATTGCAATCTTATACTATAATTAATGTTATGATATTATTATGTATGATTCGTGATTTATATATTTATGCTTATATGATCTAATACTCATATCATATACATGATTTAAAATATTGGTAGCATATATGCTTCTCTGAACGTTATTGCAGGTTTTAAAGCCTCGAACGAAGCAGAGGGTTTGGACCCTATGGGAATGACACTAAATGTAGGACATATAGGTACTCTCCCTTAACCCAAATTTTGTAGTTTATGCATTAGGATTGTGTGATTTCTTGCTTGTTGTTGATAAATTCCCTTCGACCTGTTAGGGTTCTCAACCCTGACCCTAGGGATTTTTCTCCCACAAAAGGGCCCTCCCATGAGTCAGGTGCACAAAGATAAATAGAGACTAATCACGCATCTATATGCACATCGCAGTGGAATAAGAAGCTCAATTTAAAAAAATTCAAAGATTTTTTGAAAAAATAACCAATCATGTGTATCATTCTGCCGAGAGGCAGGTTTTATAACCTCCTTGGTTAAACTGTTTGTATATTTCTAAGCCTGTCCTTCTCAAAAAAATGTCTTAAAATAACATCTCTTTAATAAAATAATGATTCTTCATGATTTTATATCGAAGAAGAAAATCATGAGGCAAAATATCAGCTACAATCAATGATCTTCTCGCCTGCCTGATCTGTCTTCGGGCTTTTCACTAGGTTGACTTCCATGTTGACCAGCTCCTACGACGTCCTTATCACCTTGCTATATTATAGGGATAGGTGGATATCGTTATGCCAGTTCCCAGATACCTATTCATATGATTTTTTCCTCAACTAGTGTTTCATAACCTATCAATTCTTCAAGTAAGTTGCAAAATTTATTGTTAGTTGCAGAATTGATGCAATTCAATAGCTTGTGAAAATATTAAATCAAATAATAAAGAAACAAGAAACTATGAATATAAGATGATTAAATACCTATTTTTCCCAATAAGCTTGCAATTTGACACTTAATTTGATTTATTATGGTAAAAACAGAAGAGAATGGAGTTTAAGAAGTGTGTCAAAAAGGAAAAATATTGGTCTTCAACATTCCCCCACAGGGAAGATATTGCATGTCCTCATGCACAAAATTTCAAAATTTTGTAACCCACTCTGTCATTAAGCTATATTTTAGGCTTGAGAAATAACATCTAAATTATTGCTCCTTGTTTTTCTGGTACTGGTTGCCATCCTTGGTCTCTTCATTAAAATCCTGCACAGTAAACTCCTGACCTTGCTCCTGAGAAGTTATTTTTAGCTTTTAACTTATTTTTTTGTACCAATGGAAAATATGTAGGAGATTATTATCATTTTTAGTTATTTCGATGCCATTTTGTATCTTCATTTCTTCATGTTCCTGCCTTAGATTTTTATTTAACACTTCTAGTTCAAAAAAAAATTGTTTAAGAGTATTTTCAATTCTAGATTCTTCTGGAGTACTGAAATGAATTTATTCATTTAGAATTTATTCTTGATTTGAAGATGAATCAACAAATTTTCCTCTAGCTTTTTGTTAAAGAGACTATATAATCATAGATTTCTTGCTGGACAGGGTCAATCTCTAGGGTCTTTCTTATTGGACTTGCAATCGATGATGGTATTCTTGGTTCTTCTTCTTCTTCTAAATAAACAAAATCCGGAGACTATTCAATGGTTGATTTCAAAATTTGTGCACTTATTCTTCCTTTTCCTAGTGGCTTTTTAGCAATGAGAGCACACTTTTTCTTTCTTTATTCCTTCTTTCGATGGGCCTTTATCGATATTGATGGATTTCTTCTTTTTAACATTATTTTGTTTAATATTTTCTAAAAAATTTGCAAGATGGGTTTCATCATTAGAATCATTTTGTGTATATGCTTATCTTGTTGTATTCTTGTGCAAGTAAATCTTGGTTTTGAAGCTTAGGTTTGATGGAAATTTTCGTCGACTCTTTCTTATTTTAGAATTGGATTCATCTTGCTCAACTTATTTAAAATGATTTCGAACTAGAAAATCCTCCCAATTATCACCTTTACTCCTCAAACAAGCTTCAATCGGAATATTTACTAACATGTTATGATACAAAGAATTATCAATAAACTGTATTTTCCTTTGGATATTAGCAACCATTTTACTTAAACTACAAAGCAGGAAATATGGTAAAATGATTTAGTTTCCATTAATAAAATGCGTCAACAACTGAGCATGGTCGAAGAACATATTCCAAAATCGACCCTCACAGGTTATAAACTACTGAATGACTAATAAGAAATTTCTCCATTTACTTTTTAAAGTTGTTACTGGAATTCCTTTCTTGAAAATGGAGATGTCCATACCTGGGTTTTTAAGGAAGGTCTCCCACTCTTTTTCCTTGATTTTTCATTTTTTAAACTAACTTTCTCCATTTCTTGGTAATCTTGTAGCTTCTTCCATGAACGACTATGTCAAGACCAATTTGATATCTCCAATTTCTAGGTATATCCCATCATAGGCCTAATCAAATGATTTAGTGACCACCTTTTCACACCCATCGAACTTCTCAAAGAACTGTAACCATTATTCATGATGCAATTGTTGCTTCACTTGTGGATATGCTTGAAGAAACTTGGTCCCAGTTGGTGGTTTTTAGCTACCAAGCGTTTGATGCAAATCTCTCTAGCATTCAATTGTTTCAACCAAAAATGAGGATTGGTAAGTCAAAAGGCCCTATTTATATTTGAAATTTTAAAAACACACTTTTATAAAGTTTATGTTTTTATTTTTTTAATTTCATAAACTTTTTGACCTTTTGGCTTTGAGTGCTGGGATAGGTTGTCTTTCAGGGTAAAGTGAAGACTTCGAGATATTTTTCACCACTTTTATTCCATGATCGCTAACCCATCATGGCAGGTATCATGTTCGTCATTGTCATATACGTTAGGGAAGATCATGTTTTCCGCAGCATTATATGTTCTAGCCTTATACTGTGATATGTTTCCATAGGGTCAACCCCATTATGTTATGATTCTTAAACCACTTTCACTCATCGATTTATATAAAATCATGACATAATGGTAGAGCCATCATTTGCATGGGCTTCCTAGTTAGATCCTCACTAGCATATGTTTCCCATGCTGTAAAAATTGAGTAGGCTCGGGACTCCTCTTTAGTCCCACCATGACTTTATGATGAAGCTTCATTCTCCTTCTTCTTTGCTATTTTTCTGGAGACATACCTAGAGGCTGTCACATGTTAAGTTGTATTGTTGCATTGCATGTTTACTATTTGTATGCTTTTGGCCTTAAGCTGGCTTCATTTGGACTCATGTATAAGCCAGTTTTTGACCATATATTTCTATAAAATAAACCATGAAATCACTTAGCCTTTGTGACTTGACGCCTTTTTTCTGTGGAGAGAACATTCCTTTAAGTGCCATTGACTAGTTTTGTCACCTTGCATTGAGCATAGGAATGTTCCATTCCTAGGAACTAGGGCATCTGTATTTGGACACTCATTCTTTCCACTGTACTATAGGAATTATTTTATTCCTTTTCAAGCTTTAAAATATGAAAAAGACAAAAAAAATTATATATTTAAAAAAAAAAATAGGAACAAGACATTTCTTCCATAGTTGATGTCAACAAGATTCATTTGTGTCGCCCTTGACCAAAGCACTCAAAACAAGTCTTTCCTCCATTGGAATTGGCTTTAGTTTAACCTAGGTGAGTCATAACCTTGTCATTGAATCAATACTCCTCTGGTTGTTTTTATCTTCGAATGACATGGAGAGTTTGTTTATGCCTCATGCATGAAAAAACTTATACAAAGTTATTATATGTTTCCATACATTCACATTTGAGTCATGATTTTGTTCAAGGGAAGTAAACCTAAGTTGACAATTATGCAGTGTCTCTTGACTCATTTTCAGTTGGCTATACCTGGTCTGTCAGAGTTATGTTCAGTATCACTTCAGTTGTTTGGTCCTTGCTCATGCTAGTCAAGAAGGTCTCCAATGACTTATTGTTGGCAAGTATGCTCTTATCGACTTCGAAAAATTTCTTTGAGAGTAGGTCTAGAGACACACCCTGGCCCTATTTCCATCATTGATATGTGACCTTGTGCTCAAAATCGATCAATATCATGGGTCTTTGACTGAGTGGTTTCACTTGTGCTCGACATCAGCTTAAATTATCACACATTAGGATTTGTGCAGTATGTTGGTTTCCATTTGAAACTATTGGTGGATTCCTCGCCTCTGTGTCAAATTTCGTTATTGGTTGGTTTAGAGCGTTTCTGTCGTGCACTAGCCACATATTTTGTACGCCAGAAATGTGCTTCGGATTGGTTACTTCATCTCTTTTCATCCAATTCCTTCCAAATTATTGGCCTGCGGGTTATAGTCACATTGGATTGGTGTGGGATGCCTTAATAACTTCCTTCCAGCAGATATTTTCCCATAAAATACAACTCATTTCTCTGGGAAAAACATCTAGAGTCCTTTTTCAGTATCTTAGGGTTTGCAGTCATCAGTGGCAGACTCCTTTGCTATCAACAGTGAGAATACATTAACGTCTCCTGATTGGTATATTCTCTCAAGTGTTCAACTTGAAGTCATTATTCTCACTTGTTAGATTGTACTGGGGTACCTTGACTCTCATCACCATTATCGGTGAGTTGTCTCGCGTTTGTTAATGGTATACATCAATGACCGAAAATCAAGCAATTTCTCACGTGGTCAAATTCATCTCATTTATTCCCATACTTTAAAAATGTACCATTTGTGGTCGGTGAAGATCACAGGTTGTGTCAGCATCTTTGGTTCACTTGTCATCTCTTTCAGTTTCCTGTCAGTGACACCATCCATCTTATATGTTGTAGTTCATCACAACAACATCCTATATGTTGGCACCCGAGTTGTGTGCAGTACCATTATTCCACATTTATGACTTGGTACTTTGAGGATAAGTTATGTGACATCAGTGATCAAACATCTCCTTGAGCATCATTGATCATATTTTCTATATGTGATATTGGGACATGACCTTGATATGTTACTTGTATATATACTGCATCCTCACTACACTTGATCTACGGACATGCTTCACTATCTATGAGCATGGGTATGCCCACCTCAGACATGAGGTTTCTTTCTGATCTCTTCCACTCGTTTTTGACAGGATGGAATTTGGTGATCTCATCCCAAGTCCTCGCATGATTATTTTGATACACTTAATACATTTCGGCCATCATGTACCCCTTATGACCTCATATATTAGGGGGCATATGTTATAGCATCATTCAACACTCTTCTAGATATGATACTTTGTGTTATGGCCTTGGGAAACCCTTTCCCTTCAGACTTGATCACTTTATTAAAAAAACAATATTTTGAATTCCATACATGACTCTTCCCTTCAAGAAAGACGTACACACACATTTCCATCTATTTATAACCCATGTATATAATTTAAACTATGAAAAAAAATATTAAAATTCTATTTTTTGGGCGGGGTTTACAGGTTTCACCGAAAGCCCACCTATAGGATCTCGCGGCCTAACTGTATCCCAACTAAATCAACTGTTTTTGGGTGATATAAATACATCTCATATAAATACCTAAAAGGAGGAGAGAGATAGGATATTGATGTTATAGTCGATTGGTCCTTGTTCAAGTCTTGGTCTCCATGTGCCTCCTGCACTCCCAGTCATAGGGAACCCTTGTTTCCTCATAGAGATGTTCATTTCCTTTATATGACATCCATGTGTATATGCTTGAGAGATGATTTTTGAGGCTTGGTTTGGATGGATCCAGAGGAAGGTTTCGCTTGGAGATATGGTCAAATTAGGTTGTATTCTTCCATACTCTTTTGCTGATATCAATAAATGAATCATACATAATAATATCATAACATGAATTATAGTATAAGATCGCAATGTTTAGGAACAAGAAAAAGCTTTTGATTTATATTTTTATGCTTATATGATCTAATTTTCATATCATATACATGCTTTAAACTACTTTTAGTATATATGATTCTTTAAACATTATTGCAGGTTTTAAAGCCTTGGACGAAGTATAGGGTTTGGACCCTATGGGAATGACACTAAATGTAGGACCTATAGGTACTCTCTCTTAACCCAAATTTTGTAGTTTATGCATTAGGACTGTGTGATTTCTTTCTTGTTGTTGATAAATTTCCTTTGATCTTTTGGGGTTCTTAACCCTAACCCTAGGGAGTTTTCTCCCACAAAAGGGCCCTTCCGTGAGTGTAGGTGCACAAAGATCAATTGAGACTAATCACACATCTATACGCACGATGCAGCATAATAAGAATCTCGATTAAACAATTTGCAAAGATTTTTTAAAACAATAACCATTCATGTGTATCATTGTGCCAAGAGGCAGGTTTATAACCTCCTTGGTTAAACTGTTTGTATATTTCTAAGCCTGTCCTTCTCAAAAAAATGTCTTAAAATAACATCTCTTTAATAAAATAACGATTATTCATGATTTTCTATCAAAGCAGAAAATCATGAGGAAAAATATCAGCATCAATCAATGATCTTCTCGCTCGCCTGATCTGCCTTTGAGCTTTCCGCTAGGTTGACTTCCATGATGACTAGCACCTATGACATCCTTATCAACTTGCTATATTATAGGGATAGGTGGATATCATTATGACAGTTTCCAGATACCTATTCATATGCTTCGTTCCTCAACTGGTGTTTCAGTACCTATCGATTCATATAATATACACACAACGCAGTGTGATAAGAAGCTCGATTAAACAATTTGCAAAGAGTTTTTAAAACAATAACCAATCATGTGTATCATTGTGCTGAGAGGCATGTTTTATAACATCCTTGGTTAAACTATTTGTATATTTCTAAGCCTTTCCTTCTCAAAAAAATGTCTTAAAATAACATCTCTTTAATAAAATAATGATTATTCATGATTTTATATCAAAGAAGAAAATCATGAGTAAAAATATCAGCTTCAATCAATGATATTCTCGCTCGCCTGATATGTCTTCAAGATTTCCACTAGGTTGACTTCCAAGTTGACCAGCTCCTACGACGTCCTTATCACCTTGCTATATTATAGAGATAGGTGGATATCGTTATGCCAGTTTCCATATACCTACTCATATGCTTCGTTCCTCAACTGGTGTTTCAGAACCTATCGATTCTTCAAGTAAGTTGCAAAATTGATTGTTAGTTGCAGAATTGATGCAATTCAGTAGCTTGTGAAAATATTATATAAAATAATAAAGAAACAAGAAACTATGAATAAAAGATGATTAAATACCTATTTTTCCAAATAACCTTGCAAGTTGACACTTAATTCGATTTATTATGGTAAAAACATAAGAGAATGGAGTTTAAGAAGGGTGTTAAAAAGGAACAATTTTGGTCTTCAACATTCCCCCACACGGAAGATATTGCATGTCCTCATGCACTAAATTTCAAAATTTTGTAACCTACTCTATCATTAAGCTATCTTTGAGGCTTGAGAAAGAACATCTAAATTAGTGCTCCTTGCTTTTCTGGTATTGGTTGTCATCCTTGGTCTCTTCATTAAAATTTTGCACAGTAAACTCCCTACCTTGCTCCTGAGAAGTTATTTTTAGCTTTTAAATTCTTTCTTTTGTTGTACCAATGGAAAATATGTAGGAGAATATTATCATTTTTAGTTATTTGGATGTCATTTTGTATCTTAATTGCTTCATTTTCATGCCTTATACGCTTATTTAACACTTCTAGTTCAAAAAAATTGTGTTTAAGAGTATCTTCAATTCTAGATTTTTCTAGAGGACTGAAAATAATTTCTTCTTTATTTGAAGATGAATCAACAAATTTTCCTCTGTATTTTTGTTCAAGAGACTATATAATCATAGATTTCTTGTTGGAAATCATCAATATCTAGGGTCTTTCTTATTGGACTTGCAATCAGTAACGGTATTCTTCATTCTTCTTCTTCTTCTAAATCAACAAAAAATGGAGACTATTCAATGGTCGATTTCAAAAGTTGTGCACTTCTTCTTACTTTTCCTAGTGCCTTTTCAGCAATGAGAGCACACTTTTTCTTTCTTTATTCCTTCTTTCAAGTGGGCCTTCATCAATATTGATGGAATTCTTATTTTTAACATTATTTTGTTTAAGAGTTTCTAAAACATTTGCAAGATGGGTTTCATCATTAGAATCCTTTTGTCTATGCTTATATTGTTGTATTTCTTGTGTAGGTATATCTTGGTTTTGAAGCTTAGAGTTTGATGGAAATTTTTGTTGACTCTTTCTTGTTTTAGAATTGGATTCACCTTTCTCAACTTATTTACCGAATTTTCCAAATCGACCCTCACAGGTTATAAACTACTGAATAACTAATAAGAAATTTCTCCATTTTCTTTTTAAAGTTGTTACTGTAATTCCTTTCTTGAAAATGCAGCTGTCCATACCTGATTTTTAAGGAAGGTTTCCCACTCTTTTTCCTTGATTTTTCAATTTTTAAACCAACTTTCCCCATTTCTTGGTAATCTTGTAGCTTCTTGCATAAATGACTATGTCAAGACCAATTTGATATCTCCAATTTCTACTTATATCCCATCATAGGCCTGATCAAATGATTTAGTGACCTCCTTTACACACCCATCGAAATTCTCAAAGAACTGTAACCATTGTGCATGCTACAATTGTTTCTTCACTTGTGGATATGCTTCAAGAAAATTGGTCCCATTTGGTGGTTTTTAGCTGCCAAGTGTTTGATCCAAGTCTCTTTGGCATTCAATTGTTTCAACAAAAAATGAGGATTGGTAAGTCAAAAGGCCCTATTTATATTTGAAATTTCAAAATTTGAAAAATCCACTTTTATAAAGTTTATGTTTTTATTTTTGTAATTTCATAAAAATTTTGACCTTTTGGCTTTGAGTGCTGGGATAGGTTGTCTTTCAGGGTAAAGTGAAGACTTTGAGATATTTTTTATGACTTTGATTCCATGATCGCTAACCCATCATGGCAGGTATCATGTTCTTCATTAGCATATATGTTAGGGAAGATCATTTTTTCTACTGCATTATGCATTCTATCCTTATAATGTGATATGTTTCCATAGGGTCGACCCCATTATGTTATGATTCTTAAACCATTTTTACTCACTGATTTACATAAAGTCATGACATAATTGTAGAGCCATCCTTTGCATGGGCTTCCTAGTTAGATCCTCGCTAGCATATTTTTCCCATGTTGCAAAAAATGAGTAGACTCGGGAGTCCTCTTTAGTCCCACCATGACTTTATGATGAAGCTTCATTCTCCTACTTCTTTGCTATTTTTCTGGCTACATACCCTATAGGCTCTCACATGTTAATTTGTACTGTTGCATTGCATGTTTACTATTTGTACGCTTTTTGCGTTAAGCCGGCTTCATTTGGACTCATGTCTAAGCGACTTTTTGACCATGTCTTTCTGTAAAATCAACCATGCAATCACTTAGCCTTTGTGACTTGACACCTTTTTCCTGTGGAGATAAAATTCCTTTGAGTGTCATTGACTAGTTTCGTCACCTTGCATTGAGCATAGGAACATTCCAGTCTCAGGAACTAGGGAATTTTTATTTGGACACTCGTTCTTTCCACTATACTATAGGCATTCTTTTATTCTTTTTCAGGCTTTAAAACATGAAAAAGACCAAAAAATTATATATTTAAAAAAAAAAAGTAGGAACGAGACATTTCTTCCATAGTTGATGTCAACAAGAGTCATTTGTGTCTCCCTTGAACAAATTTCTCAAAACAAGTGTTTCCTCCATTGGGATGGGCTTTAGTTTAACCTTAGTGAGCCATAACCTTGTCATTGAATCAATACTCCTCTAGTTGTTTTTATCTTCGAATCACATGGAGAGTTTGTTTATGCCTCCTGCATGAAAAACTTATACAAAGTTATTATATGTTGCCATACATTCACATTTGAGTCATGATTTTGTTTAAGGGAAGTAAAACTAAGTTAAAGTTTATGTGGTGTCTCTTGGCTCATTTTCAGTTGGCTATACCTGGTTTGTCAGAGTTATGTTCAGTATCACTTCAGTTTTTTGGTCCTTTGCTCATGTTAGTCAAGAAGGTCTCCATTGACTTCTCGTTAGCGGGTCTGCTCTTATCGACTTCGACAAATTTCTCTGAGAGTAGGTCTAGAGACACACCCTGGCCCTATTTCCATCATTGATTTGTGAGCTTGTGCTCAAAATCGATCAGTATCATGGGTCTTTGAATGAGTGGTTTCCCTTGTGTTCGACACCAAATTACATTATCACACATTAGGATTCATGTAGTACGTTGATTTCCATTTGACCCTATTGGTGGATTCCTGGCCTCTGTGACAGATTTCATTATTCGTTGGTTTAAAGGGTTTCTGTCGTGCACTAGCCACATCTAGTGTGCAACGAAAACGTGCTTTGGAATGGTTACTTCATCTCTTTCCGTTCGCATCCTTCCAAATTATTGGCCTACGGGTTACACTCGCGTTGGATTGATGTGGGATGCCTTAATTACTTCCTTCTAGTAGATATTTTCCCATCGAATACAACCCATTGCTCTGGGAAAAACATCTAGAGTCCTTTTTCATTACCTTAGGGTTTGCAATCACCAGTGGTAGGCTCCTTCGCTATCGACAGTGAGAATACAGCAATGTCCCCTGATTGGTATATTCTCTCAAGTGTTTGACTTAAAGTCATTTATTCGTACTTATTAGATTATACTGGGGAAACTTAACTCTCATCATAATTATCGGTGAGTTGTCTCACGTTTGTTAATGGTATACATCGATGACCGGCAATCAAACAATTTCTCACGTGGTCGAATTTAGCTCATTTATTCCCATAGTTTAGAAATGTACCATTTGCGCATGAAGAGCTCAGGTTGTGTCATCATCTTTGTGTCACTTTTCATCTTTTCAATTTCCTGTCAGTGACACCATCCATCTTATATGTTGCATTTCATCACAACAACATCATATATGTTAGCCCCTGAGTTGCGTGTAGTACCATTATTCCACCTTTATGACTTGGTACTTTGAGGATAAGTTATGTGACATTAGTGATCAGACATCTCCGTGAGATCATTGATCAGATTTTTTATATGTGATATTGGGACATGACCTTGATATGTTATTATGTGGCTATGATCAGATGATCCACTATGTACTTCTAAAATTTCATTGTACTTGTATATATATTGGATCCACTCTACACTTGATCTACGATGATGATTTACTATCTATTAGCATGGGTATTCCCACCTCATACATGATCTTTCTTTTTGATCTCTTCCACTGGTTTTTGGCAGGATGGAATTTGGTGATCTCCTCCCAAGTCCTCGAAAAAATATTTTGATACACTTAATAAATTTTGGCCATCATGTACCCCTTATGACCTCATATATTAGGGGGCATATGTTATAGCATCATTCAACACTCTTCTAGATATGATGCTTTGTGTTATGGCCTTGGGAAACCCTTTCCCTTCAGACTTGATCACTTTATTAAAAAACAATATTTTGAATTCCATACATGACTCTTCCCTTCAAGACAGACGTACACATGCATTTCCATCTATGTATAACCCACATGTATAATTTAAACTATGAAAAAAATACAAAAATTCTATTTTTTGGGCGGGGTTTACAAGTTTCACTGAAAGCCCACCTATAGGATCTCACGGCCTAACTATATCCCAACTTAATAAACTATTTTTGGGTTATATAAATACACCTCATGGAAAGACCTAAAAGGAGGAGAGAGATAGGATATTGATGTTATAGTTGATTGGTCCCTGTTCAAGTCTGAGTCTCCATGTGCCTCTTGTACTCCCAGTCATAGGGAACCCTTGTTTTCTCATAAAGATGTTCATTTCCTTTATATGGCATCCATGTGTATATTCTTGAGAGATGATTGTTGAGGCTTAGGCTGGATGGATCCAGAGGAAGGTTTTGCTTGGATCCATGGTCGAATTAGGTTGTATTCTTCCATATTATTTTTTTGATATCAATAAAGAAGCTTTGTCTTGTTCCTAAACATTGTGATCTTATACTATAATTCATGTTATGATATTATTATGTATGATTCATGATTTATATATTTATGCTTATATGATCTAATGTTCATATCATATACATGCTTTAAACTACTGGTAGTATATATCCTTCTCTGAACTTTATTGCAGGTTTTAAAGCCTTGGACGAAGTAGAGGGTTTGGGCCCTATTGGAATGATACTAAATGTAGGACCTATAGGTACTCTCTCTTAACCCAAATTTTGTAGTTTATGCATTAGGACTGTGTGATTTATTGCTTTTTGTTGACAAATTCCCTTAGATCTATTGGGGTTCTCAACCCTGACCCTAGAGAGTTTTCTCCCACAAAAGGGCCCTCCTGTGAGTGCAGGTGCACAAAGATCAATAGAGACTAATCACGCATCTATACGCACAGCGCAGTGGAATAAGAATCTCTATTAAACAATTTTCAAAGTGTTTTTAAAACAATAACCAATCATGTGTATCATTGAGCTAAGAGGCAGGTTTTATAACCTCCTTGGTTAAATTGTTTGTATATTTCTAAGCCTATCATTCTCAAAAAAAATGCCTTAAAATAACATATCTTTAATAAAATAACGATTCTTCATGTTTTTCTATCAAAGAAGAAAATCATCAGGCAAAATATCAACTTCAATCAATGATCTTCTCGCTCGCCTGACCTGTCTTCGGGCTTTATGCTAGGTTGACTTCCACGTCGACCAGCTCCTACGACATCCTTATCACCTTGCTATATTATAGGGATAGGTGGATATCATTATGATGGTTTCCAGATACCTATTCATATGCTTCATTCCTCAACTTGATTCTTCAAGTAAGTTGCAAAGTTTATTGTTAGTTGCAGAATTGATGCAATTCAATATCTTCTGAAAATATTAAATCCAATAATAAAGAACAAGAAACTATGAATAAAAGATGATTAAATACCTAATTTTCCCAATAACCTTGCAATTCAACACTTAATTTGATTTATTATGGTAAAAACAGAAGAGAATGGAGTTTAATAAGGGTGTAAAAAAAGAACAATTTTGGTCTTCAACATTCCCCCACGCGGAAGATATTACATGTCCTTATGCAAAAAAATTCAAAATTTTGTAACCCACTCTATCATTAAGCTATCTTTGAGGCTTGAGAAAGAACATCTAAATTAGTTCTCCTTGTTTTTCTAGTACTAGTTGCCATCCTTGGTCTCTTCATTAAAATCTTGCACAGTAAACTCTTGACCTTGCTCCTGAGAAGTTATTTTTAGCTTTTAAATTCTTGTTTTTGTTGTACCAATGAAAAATATGAAGAAGAATATTATCATTTTTAGTTATTTGGATGTCATTTTGTATCTTCATTTCTTCATGTTCCTGCGTTAGATGCTTATTTAACACTTCTAGTTCAAAAAAATTATGTTTAAGAGTATCTTCAATTCTAGATTCTTCTAGAGGACTGAAATGAATTTCTTCATCTAGAATTTCTTCTTGATTTGAAGATGAATCAACAACTTTTCCTCTGGATTTTTGTTCAAGATAATATATAATCATAGATTTCTTTTTGGACATGGTCAATCTCTGGGGTATTTCTTATTGGAGTTGCAATCGATGATGGTATTCTTGGTTACTCTTCTTCTTCTAAATCAGCAAAACCTGGAGACTATTCAATGGTTGATTTCAAAATTCATGCACTTCTACTTACTTTTCCTAGTGGATTTTTAGCAATGAGTGCACACTTTTTCTTTCTTTATTCCTTCTTTCGATGGGCCTTCATCAATATTGATGGATTTCTTCTTTTTAACATTATTTTGTTTAATATTTTCTAAAACATTTGCAAGATGGGCTTCATCATTAGAATAATTTTGTGTATGCATATCTTGTTGTATTTCTTGTGCAGGTAAATCTTGGTTTTGAAGCTTAGGGTTTGATGGAAATTTCCATCGACTCTTTCTTATTTTAGAATTGGATTCACCTTGCTCAACTTATTTAAAATGATTTCAAACTAGAGAAAGCCTCCCAATTATCCCCTTTACTCCTCAAATGAGCTTCAATCAGAATATTTACTAACATATTATGATACAAAAAATTATCAATAAACTATATTTTTCTTTGGATATTAGTATCCTTTTTTCTTAAACTACAGAGCAGGAAATATGATAAAATGATTTCATTTCCATTAATAAAATGCATCAACAACTGAGCATGGTAGAAGATCATATTCCCAAATCGACCCTCGCAGGTTATAAACTACTGAATGACTAATAAGAAATTTCTCCATTTAATTTTTAAAGTTGTTACTGGAATTCCTTTTTTGAAAACGGAGATGTCCATACTTGTCTTTTTAAGGAAGGTCTCCCACTCTTTTTCCCTGATTTTTCGGTTTTTAAACCAACTTTCCCCATTTCTTGGTAATCTTGTAGCTTCTTCCATAAATGACTATGTTTTGTCCAGGTAAATCCCCTCTGCGGACAGAGGTGATCCCTCTAGCCCTAGTGTAGGTCTAGCAACTACGAGAACATACTAACATCTACCTTCCTAGATTGTAAATTAAATTCAAAGCAAGGAATATGACCTACCTTGTTCTGATGCTATGTTGTCATCTTCTGTCAAAGCTTCTTGATCCGTCACTCTTCTCAAACCTAATACACACTGCTACCAATGTCTGAATACCTGTACAGACAGTCAAGACACAACGAAAAGCGTAAAATCACGGCGAACATAAAATAATTACAACCTATCTAACTGATTAAGGAATGCTAGAAATCTCATTATAAATGTAAACAAGAGTGGAAGATAAACATCAGTTGCATTTTATTATGAAAAATTCAAGGGGAGTTTACAACCAAGCCTTGAATTTGAGGCTCTCCTTCGGTAGGTTCGTATCCAAGCACGTTTGTGACACCCTCATACACAAAGGTCCAAGATCTCATTATGTTCCCAACACACAAAAATAATCACACTCTTCACTATTCTCCCAAAGCTATAATTGTTTCTCCTCTCTAGATAACTCTAACTTTCTACCTAAGGTAGCAAAGGTGAAAGAGGTCTCCTTATATAACAATGGAGGAGGAGGTTATGGGCCCTCAAATAATGGAAAAAGATCTTATCCTTTTGAGTAGTTCCTATTTCTTGGGAACAAGAAGCCCAAAGGGGAATTCCTCAGCCATATCCTCAAAACAAACTTCCAGCTTGCCACCTCGCAAAGCTTATAGCTATGGAAACTTCATTTCTATTTTAAAAACTTTCCAAAAGAGGATCGACGTGGGTCCAACATTAAGACAAAGCATCGATAGGCATGGGTCTCAATGCAAATCTCTACTATCTACATTGGTTAGACACTGACAGAAAGCGTCGACCTTGAAAACCAGGTTTTTATAAGGATCTTCAAGAAAAGTTGTAAAGGGAGATGAATTGGTAGACAAAGTGTGGTTCAGGGGTATGTATTCCATGCTTGGAAAGTACACAAGGGTCACTATCTGGGTCCTCCAGAATCAAGGAACGGGGAGTACAGGGACGGTGACAAATTTCTCTGTAACAGATACCCCCTAAAGTATGAAGTCCAAACACGAGTGAGGGGTGAACATATTTACAAGTATGTGCAAGGAACTAGATGATGTTGTCGAGAGACCTGCAAATCAATCATAGATACATATACATAACTGAAAACTCTGATGAAAATACATGAATCAAGGTATGGATGCAGCCATTCGAATGAAGGGATCATATGAAATAGATCCACGGCATGGGCGTAGCCATCTGTATAGAGAGGATCAAAACAAGAGGACCCATGGTATGGTCACAACCATCCGTCTAAATAATCATGTATTTAATCATGAATTACTCATCACTCCTCGCAACCTGGACTTTTGTGATCGAAGCCCAGGGTCTTGCGCTCCAACACCACCCGATCAAGGTACAAATTCCAACATGTGAATAGACGTGTCGAAGTCGAACATACTAGAAAATCACTTGATTAACAGCCAATGATGTGAACCATTAACAAGTGCGAGAGAAACCACCCATAATTTCAATGGCTCTCAAGGTACTAATAGTACAATCCACGAAATGTGAATAGTGAGTTGAAGTCGAACACCAGTGAAATCACCTAATCGAAGGCCAATGATGTGAACCTGTCGTTGAATGTGAAGAACTTGCCATTGAGGCATGCAAGATCTAAGGTTCCAGATAGGAATCTCTATATCGACTTCCTGGATAATGCGTTGAAGTCGACAAGCGGAAATCTATTGAAGGAGGGTCATAATGAATCCCGCATCATTGACACATGACAGAGGAATATGATGATAGTGAATCGGGACCAAAAGAGGATCAGAGGGAGGTTGAAAACTGCAAACAAAAACTTCTCTAGAGACATGACTCCGAATTTAGCGGTATTTAACATCAAGGGATCTGAGGTCATGATGATGTGGCAAATAGCATATGAGAGGTCAAAACAGATTACCCAAACCAATGGAGGAAAAAAAGACGAAATGAGATGTCTCCAACTTGACACGAATGCAGATGAGTGTCATGTTCAAGAGCAACATATTGCCGACACAACTGAGAACTGGTTCCATTTTACCCCACCATTTCTAGCGAGTACCTCTTTATTTTTACACAAGCTTGAAGAGGATAGCATATGCTTGTCATGTAAGTTTGTCCTTCGGACAAATCCATCCTAGTACATTTTATGAGCCCTAGGAAGGAGGAACTTGGCAATGTCATGATGATTATTTCCGATGTCACTTAGTTTTAACAAGTCTAAAAAAGGGAGAACTCGACATATTTTCGTGTTTAGAGAGTTTGAAAAGAAGCGGAAAAGAAAACTCCAAATGGCCCTTTTCGTAAATAGTATCTCATACCCGAAAAGGTAGAAAACAAAATATGGGAGAACCTCTTAGTCATGATTGGCTAAGGTATTCCTTTTTCGTAAATAGTTTATCCCAGCCCAAAAAAGGGGTAAACATATACTGGATAAACGATGTTTTACAACCTTTAACAAGTTCAAAACGACAAGATCTCGGCAATATTTTAATGTTTTGAGAGTCAGAAAAGAGTTGAAAGTTGACTCCTCTTGGAGGAATGAGTGGCATTAAGGGTAGAAACTGGTTCTGATTATGGTGGAACTGCTCAGAACAAGTAAAGGACAAGAGGCTGGCTAACAAGACCACTCATTACAGCAGTTCCTCAAGAATGGGTAAAACAATCAAGTGAAGGCATATGATTGACCAAGCAGATGGTGACGATGGAATGAGAAAATCAAGGTTCATCTGGAAAAATAGGCTGATAAAATGGCAATCATGAGAGGTAAAATAAGAATGGTTTCATTTTTACACAAGCTTGAAATCAAGAAACTCTACTTGAAATTGGTTTCATTTTTACACAAGATTGAAAGTTTGGGAAACTATGCTTGAAATAAGTTTGGCATGTCCCCAGCATGGTGACTCAATTCGAGGTACATGCCCCCCAACTTCATTACATTCACCGAAGTAGACTGCTAGTTACTAAAGGTGGATGGAGTTAAGGTTCAATTAAGATATCAAGGGAAAGACTTGACTAGGATCTTATGAGATCAGATCAAAGACTTGAATTTAAAAGGGAACCCATTTCAGTTTTTAACGAGGTTGACACAGTACAAGAACTATCCTCACAAGAGCTAATTCATTTTTGAAGGAGGTTGACATAGTAAAAGAACTATCCTCATCACACTTGGTTTTAATTTTTAAGGAGCTTGAAATGGAAACAAACTATGCTCCAACAAGCTTGTTTCATTTTTTAAGGAGCTTGACATAAGAAAACGAACTATGCTCTGACGAGCTTGCTTCATTTTTTAAGGAGCTTGACACAAGAAAATGAACTATGCTCCTGCACACGCTTGTTTCATTTTTTAAGGAGCTTGACACAAGAAAACAAACTCTGCTCCGAAGACCTTGTTTCATTTTTTAAGGAGATTGACACAAGAAAATGAATTATGCTCCGAACACCTTGATCATGACGAATAAAAATTCATGGCTTCCAAAATTTTTGCATCCGATGGGAGAAAAACATCTTGGAAGTCAGGACCCAACACCCCCATCACACGATGCACAATGGCACTATCATTGAATGCGAGCAATGAACATGTGGCCACATAATTGACCTGTGGCGGGGAAGATACCACCGGCGGGTAAGGACTAGGAAGGGACGATGGTATACCAAATATCACTTCAATACCAAAGAATGAAAGCTGATCAATGGTCACGATCTGACCTTCATGTGGAAAACAGATCACACGAAAGAGGGAAGAGACAAGTGCGCCCATGGCATAAGTATAGTCACACCCCAACAGTAAATTAAAATCCAAGGGGCTATGGATCACCATCACGTCTATATAGATGGTTTTCCCTCCCAAATTAATAGGCAACTTTGGAAGGATCCCTAATGGTTGACTTGTTCCTCTATTAAAAGCCAACAGATCTTGATTAACATGCACAAGCTGTGGAGAACCCAAAGCTTTCCAAGTAGTTGAAGACATAATACTAACATAAGTGCCTTAATTTATAATTTTTCTAGGTATGGCCACATTATAGGCATTTACCATGGTATCAAAAGGCACATAAGAAGGAAGACAGTATCCCGTGAATCTACTCCAATTGAAAGAAGTGACCAAAATACTTGGAATGGGGACCACAAGAATGGAATGGTCATCCCCTGATGTTACAAGAGTAGGAGGAGCATCCTTCTAGACCATTGGCGTGGGAGCAGGATGAGGATCTTCCTGAACCACAGGAATGGGAGGATCTTTTTCCAATTCCAAGGGATATGAAGAAACAAGAAGAACGTGAGGAGTAGGAGATCCACTCTGGACAGAAAATTCCTGATGAACAGTATATGGAATCAGGTCGACCTTTTTCTCAACCAATGATTGGTCGCAAATGGACTAAGAAGACTGAATTTCAGAGACAGTGGAATTGACTGGAGATGAATCCCGATCAATGACTTGATCAACTATTAGAGGACTTGAAGAAAAATTTTGCTAACTGACAAGCAGAGAGGACTCAGAAACCGAAAGGGTATCCAATACCTTTGAATCTTCATCTATATAAGGACAGAGGTGAATGGGATGGTTCCCTTCACACAACCTACAGGGAAATTTGATCTACCATGTTTCTTATGAGTCTCATTATCTTTAGTTGAAGGCTCATCATCAGCATGATACCCAGAGGTTGATGATGAAGGATGAATCGGGCCAACAGACCACACTTCTAACACCTTGGGAATACCAGGGAAATCACGAAGAAGATGGTCACCCTCACATAGCTTGCAAGGGAATTTGACTCAGCAAGACGGAGAGGGAGGTTTCTCGATAGTAGCTACATCGGTGGAAATATTGGTCGATTTTCCCCCTAACTTGTCCTTCTTCTTCTTTGACTTCTTCTTCTTCTTCTTAGCCACCTGGTTACTAGAATCCGGACTCTCACTAGGAAAGGAGGAAGAACGAGGTGAAGAAATAGGCAAAGAAGGTGAGGGGTCAACCTTAAGATCAACATGGGTTTGACATGGTTCAGGCGGAGGGGACTTGGTTGGACAAAGGTTGGAACACTTAGGATCACAGGGGTAAAAAATAACCAAACCTATAGACCAATGGTTAATCTTGGAAGGGACAACGTTGCCATATATGGGGCACCAACATTCCCAGACGAAGGAAAAGGACTAGGATTCCCATATGAGCGGATTCCTTGGTTAGTGAACTCTGGAAACATTGCCATTGGAATCAATCCTCAAAAATCACTACGGAAGATAAATTTAACCAGGAATATTTTGTGGTCAGTCAATTTTAAGACATTGCAACAAAACTTTTCCTTTTCATGTTTTAAGAGTCGAGAAAAGGAAAAAAAGGTGACTCTAGTCGCTTTCAGTTTGAACAAGCTCGAAAGGACAAGTGCTCGGTGATATTTTCAATTTTAGAGAGTCACAAAAAGACCAAAATGACTACTCAGGGAATCTATGCAAGATGTTGTACCAAGTTTCTGTGAACTTCAATATACACCTTGGTGATCAAATGAAAGAGAAATTACCAAGGACTTAACGTACGCGTAGGCAGTCTCCCCGAATGTTGTGTTTGGTGTATCACGGTTACAGGGTGGCAGACTCGACTTCCTATGGATAAAGGATTGCAACCTATGAGGGTCTCACTTTATATACTCGATGGTACGGGGAGCACAAGTCCGTGCTAGTGCTATGCAATGCAGATGGCGAACGACGGCTACTAGGTTTAATGACGTTGGAACACATCACTAGCCTAGACCTCTAAAATATATGTGTTAGGTTTCAATGCTTCCTTAGGTTGATCCAGTGAATTTTAAAAGTTTATCTTGAATTAGGTTTCAATTCCAAGGCCCTACCGCTGTCATCTGACAATATTATATATGCAGCTATATGAGAAAAGAAATATTTCAATTCGATGAATGTTATCTATTTAAGGGAAGAATCTCAAACAATGATACAACAAACAGTAATACTACAAACAAAAAAATTTCCTAACTAGATGACTTTCACTATCCAAAAGTAATCTAAAACATTCAACGACATGAATTAGGCAATGTAATATATGAAAATTCCCTTTTTGAAAACTATGCAATTGTAATCTATGCACAATTTCCTTTTCTTTTGACTGAACAAGAATGCACTCAATGCATTTTTCGATGAAATGAGAATCTATTTAATGCAAGATTTTAATGAAAGAGAATGCACTCAATGCAACCTTTAGTTTCCAATCATTAAACAATGTAATATAAGTTCAATGATAAGTTTCAAACATGAATTTTCAATGCAACTTGATCTAATGCATTTTAACGAAAATCAAACTTTGAAACAAAAACTAAAAGAATGCAAATTTTCTTAATGAAAAAAGGATGCAACAAAAATTAAGAACACAATATTGTTTTGAACACTTTGTAACGAAATTCCTCAAAAGGCTATAAGACATATGAGTTCAAGCACAAAGAGGACTTCCAAAGCATGGGCTCAAAACAAGGCATTCATTCCCTTTTACATCAAGCAATCAAAAGAAAGAAGACTTTTCAGTTGAAAAATGAGAAATGTAATCTATGCTCACAAGTGAACAAGTGGACCAAATGAAACTGGACAGACACTTGAGACTTGAACATTCAATCAAACAAAAAGCAAAAGGCAATCAACTAGAGATGGCTCACCAAGCAAGGAAACTGACTCAATCAGCAAGGCGATGTCCCACGAACCATGCAACCAGGAAATTGATGCACAATCCTGGAAAAACTAGGATGTAAGGATGCACATCCCAAAAAAAAACCAAAAACCAATCCAATGAGTCAATAAAACCAACTTGAGTGAAGGGGAGAAAATTTATATCATACAGATAAAAAGACCGGAAGGGTAAGACACACTGGTGAAAGACTTAGGGAAAAAATCTTAACTTTTCACACATACTGGAATTGGCCCGACTTTAGGGGCTGAACAGCCCATTAGCGCGGCTTGCTAACTAACAAATAGCACCAATCGGTGCAACTGTTAGACAAATAAAGGCGCCAATGCCTGGAAAATTAAAAAACAAATAATTTCTCCTAACCAAGACCAAACTCTCCACTTCAATAAAAAACTAAAAGATTGTAATTGATGAAAAACATAGGAGAAAACAGGGAAATGGTCGTTCGAATAAACTCGTCGAATGAATAAGACCTCAAAGAGTGAAAACCTCAAAGTAAACTCCCCAGTGAATTCGCCAATTTTTTGTCCAGGTAAATCCCCTCTGTGGACAGAGGTGATCTCTCTAGCCCTATGGTGGGTCTAGCAACTATGGGAACATACTAATATCTACCTTCCTAGATTGTAAATTAAATTTAGAGCAAGTAAGATGACCTACCTTGTTCTGATGCTATGTTACCATCTTCTATCGAAGCTTCTTGATCCGTCGCTCTTCTAAAACTTGATACACGCTGCTACCAACATCCGAATACCTATACAGATAGTCAAGACACCACGACAAGCATAAAATCGTGATAAACATAAAACAATTACAACCTATCTAACTGATCAAGGAATGCTAGAAATCTCATTATAAATGTAAACAAGAGTGGAAGATAAAAATCAGTTGCATTTTATTATGATAAATACAAGGGGATTTTACAACCAAGCCTTGATGTTGAGGCTCTCCTTCGGCAAGTCTGTATCCAAGCACGTTTTCAACACCATCATACACAAAGGTCCAAGATCTCACTATGTTTCCAACACACAAAAACAATCACACTTTGCACTATTCTCCCGAAGATATAATTGCTTCTCCTCTCTATCTAACTCTAACTTTCTAACTAAGGTAGCAGAGGTGAAATAGGTCTCCTTATATAAAAATTGAAAAGGAGGTTATGGGCCCTCAAATAATGGGAAAAGAGCTTATCCTTTGGAGTAGTTCCTATTTCTTGTGAACAAGAAGCCCAAAGGGGAATTCCTCGGCCAATAATCTCAAAAAAAACTTCCAGCTCGCTGCCTCGCGAAGCTTATAGTTGTGAAAACTTCGTTTCTATTTTTAAAAATTTCCAAAATACGATCAACGCGGGTCCAACATTAAGACAGAGCGTCGATAATCATTAGTCTCAGTGTAAATCTCTGTTATTTGCGCGGGTCAGGCACTGAGAGAAAGCACTGACCTTGAAAACCAGGTTTTTATAAGTATCTTTCAAAAAATTTGTAAAGGGAGATGAATTGGCAGACAAAGTGTGGTTCAGGGGTATGTATTTCATGCTTGGAATGTACACAAGGGTCACTATATGGGTCCTCCAGGATCAAGGAACAGGGAGTACAGGGATGGTGACAAATTGCTTTGTAACACTATGTCAAGACCAATTTGATATCTCCAAATTCTACTTATATCCCATCATAGACCTGATCAAATGATTTAGTGACCTCCTTTTCACACCCATCAAACTTCTCAAAGAGTTGTAACCAGTGTGCATCCTGCAATTACTGCTTCACTTATGGATATGATTCAAGGAACTTGGTCCCATTTAGTGTTTTTTAGATGCCGAGTGTTTGATCCAAATCTCTCTAGCATTCAATCGTTTCAACCAAAAATGAGGATCGGTAAGTCAAAAGGCCCTATTTATATTTGAAATTTCAGAATTTTAAAAACCCACTTTTATTATAAAAAAAATAATAATAATAATAACTATTATTATTATTATTTAATTTCATAAACTTTTTGACCTTTTGGCTTTGAGTGTTGGGATAGGTTTTCTTTCAGGGTAAAGTGAATACTTTGAGATATTTTTCACCACTTCGATTCCATGATCGCTAACCCATCATGGAATGTGTCATGTTCTTCATTGGCATATAGGTTAGGGAAGATCATTTTTCCGCTGCATTATGTGTTCTAGCCTTATACTGTGATATGTTGCCATAGGGTCGACCCCATTATGTTATGATTCTTAAACCACTTTCTCTCATCGATTTACATAAAATCATGACATAATGGTAGATCCATCCTTTGCATGGTCTTCCTAGTTATATCCTCACTAGCATATGTTTCCCACGCTGCAAAAATTGAGTAGGTTCGAGACTCGTCTTTAGTCCCACCATGTCTTTATGATGAAGCTTTATTCTCCTTCTTCTTTTCTATTTTTCTGGATACATACCCTAGAGGCTCTCACATGTTAAGTTGAACTGTTGCATTGCATGTTTACTATTTGTATGCTTTTGGCGTTAAGTCGGCTTCATTTGGACTCATGTATAAGCCACTTTTTGACCATGTCTTTCTATAAAATCAACCATGCAATCACTTAGCCTTTGTGACTTGACACCTTTTTCCTGTGGAGAGAACATTCCTTTGAGTGGCATTGACTATTTTAGTCACCTTTCATTGAGCATAGGAACATTCGACTCCCAAGAACTAGGGCATCTGTATTTGGACACTCGTTCTTTCCATTGTACTATAGACATTCTTTTATTCTTTTTCAGGCTTTAAAACGTGAAAAAGACAAAAAAAAAATATTTTAAAAAAAAAGCAGAAACAAGACATGTATTCCATAGTTGATGTCAACAAGGGTCAGTTGTGTCGCCCTTGACCAAAGCACTCAAAAGAAGTCTTTCCTCCATTGGGATGGGATTTAGTTTATCCTAGGTGAGTCATAACCTTGTCATTGAATCAATACTCCTCTGGTTGATTTTATCTTCGAATCACATGGAGATTTTTCTTATGCCTCTTGCTTGAAAAACTTATACAAAGTTATTATATGTTACCATACATTCACATTTGAGGCATGATTTTTTTCAAGGGAAGTACTCCTGAGTTGACCTTTATGCGGTGTCTTTTGACTCATTTTCAGTTGGCTATACCTGGTCTATCAGAGTTATGTTCAATATCACTTCAGTTGTTTGGTCCTTTGCTCATGCTAGTCAAGAAGGTCTCTATTGACTTCTTGTTGGCGGGTCTACTCTTATCAACTTTGACAAATTTCTCTAAGATTATGTCTAGAGCCACACCGTGACCCTATTTCCATCATTGATAGGTGATCTTGTGCTCAAAATTGATCAGTATCATAGGTCTTTGACTGAGTGGTTTCCCTTGTGTTTGACGTCAGCTTACATTATCACACATTAGGATTTGTGCAGTACGTTGGTTTCCATTTGACCCTATTGGTGGATTCCTCACCTCTGTGTCAGATTTCATTATTATTTGGTTTAGCGGGTTTTTGTCCTGCACTAGCCACATCTTGTGTACGCCGAAAACGTGCTTTGGAATGGTTACTTCATCTCTTTTCATTCGAGTCCTTCCAAATTATTGGCATGTGGGTTACACTCGCATTGGATTTATGTGGGATGCCTTAATGACTTCCTTCCAGCAGATGTTTTCCCATCGAATACAACTCATTACTCTAGGAAACATATCTAGAGTCCTTTTTAAGTACCTTAGGGTTCACAGTCATCAGTGGCAAACTCCTTCACTATCAACAATGAGAATACATCAACGTCTCCTGATTGGTAGATTCTCTCAAGTGTTCGACTTCAAGTCATTCATTCGCACTTGTTAGATTGTACTGGGGTACCTTGACTCTCATCATCATTATCAGTGAGTTGTCTCACGTTTTTTAACGGTATACATCAATTACTGGAAATCAAACGATTTCTCACGTGGTCGAATTCAGCTCATTTATTCCGATAGTTTAGAAATGTACCATTTGAGGTCAGTGAAGACATTAGGTTGTGTCAGCATCTTTGGTTCCATTGTAATCTCTTTTAGTTTCCTGTCAGTGACACCATCCATATTATATGTTGCAATTCATCATAATAACATGCTATATGTTGGCACCTGATTTGCATGCAGTACCATTATTCCATCTTTATGACTTGGTACTTTGAGGATAATTTATGTGACACCAGTGATCAAACATATCCTTGAGAATCATTGATTAGATTTTCTATATGCGATATTGGCACATGACCTTGTTATGTTATTATGTGGCTATGATCAGATGATCTACTATGTATTTCTAAAATTTCTTTGTACTTGTATATATATTGGATCTGCTCTACACTTGATCTATGGACATGCTTTACTATCATGAGCATGGGTATGCCTGCCTCAGACATGAGCTTTCTTTCTGATCTCTTCCACTGGTTTTTGGCAGGATGGAATCTGGTGATCTCCTCCCAAGTCCTCACATGATTATTTTGATACACTTAATACATTTTGGCCATCATGTACCCATTCTGACCTCATATATTAGGGGGCATATGTTATAGCACCATTCAACACTCTTGTAGATCTGATGCTTTGTGCTATGACCTTGGTAAACCCTTTCCCTTCAGACTTGATCACTTTATTAAAAAACAATATTTTGAATTCCATACCTGACTCTTCCCTTCAATACACGCATACACACGCAAGTCCATCTATATATAACCCACGTATATAATTTAGAATATGAAAAAAAAAATATATAAATTCTTTTTTTTGGGTAGGGTTTACAGGTTTCACTGAAAGCCCACCTATAGGATCCTGCAGCCTAACTGTATCCCAATTGAATTAGTTGTTTTTGGGTGATATAAATACACCTAATGGAAATACCTAAAAGGAGGAGAGATATAGGATATTGATGTTATAGTCAATTGGTCCCTGTTCAACTCTGAGTCTCCATGTGCCTCCTGCACTCCCACTCATAGGGAACCCTTGTTTCCTCATAAAGATGTTCATTTCCTTTATATGACATCCATGTGTATATGCTTGAGAGATGATTGTTGAGGCAAGGGCTAGATGGATCGAGAGGAAGGTTTCGCTTGGATCCGTGGTTGAATCATGTTGTATTCTTCCATATTATTTTGTTGATATCAATAAAGAATATTTGTCTTATTCCTAAACATTGTGATCTTATACTATAATTCATGTTATGATATTATTATGTATGATTCATGATTTATATATTTATTCTTATATGATCTAACTTTCATATCATATACATGCTTTAAACTATTGGTAATATATATACTTATCTGAACTTTATTGCAGGTTTTAAAGCCTTTGACGAAGCAAAGGTTTTGGACCCTATGGGAATGGCACGAAATGTAGGGCCTATAGTTACTCTCTCTTAACCCAAATTTCGTAGTTTATGCATTAGGATTGTGTGATTGCTTTCTTGTTGTTGATAAATTCCCTTCGATCTGTTGGGGTTCTCAACCCTTACCCTAGGGAGTTTTCTCCCACAAAAGGGCCCTCCCATGAGTACAGGTGCATAAATATCATTAGAGACTAATCATGCATCTATACGCATAGTTCAGTGGAACAAGAAGATTTATTAAACAATTTGCAAAGTTTTTTTAAAACAATAACCAATCATGTCTATCATTGTGCTGAGAGGCGGGTTTTATAACCTCCTTGGTTAAATTGTTTGTATATTTCTAAGCCTGTCTTTCTCAAAAAAATGTCTTATAATAACATCGCTTTAATAAAATAATGATTCTTTATGATTTTCGACCGAAGAAGAAAATCATGAGGCAAAATATCAGCTTCAATCAATGATCTTCTCGCTCGCCTTATCTGTCTTTGGGCTTTCCGCTAGGTTGACTTCCACGTTGACCAACTCCTACGACGTCCTTATCACCTTGCTATATTATATGGATGGGTGGATATAGTTAAGACAACTTCCAGATACCTATTCATATGATTCGTTCCTCAACTAGTGTTTCAAAACCTATCAATTCTTTAAGTAAGTTTCAAATTTGATTGTTAGTTGCAGAATTGATGCAATTCAGTAGTTTGTGAAAATATTAAATCAAATAATAAATAAACAAGACACTATGAATAAAAGATTATTAAATACCTATTTTTCCCAATAACCTTGCAATTTGACACTTAATTTGCTTTATTATGGTAAAAACCCAAGAGAATGGAGTTTAAGAAAGGTGTCAAAAAGGAACAATTTTGGTCTTCAACATTCCCCCACACGGAAGATATTGAATGTCCTAATGCACAAAATTTCAAAATTTTGTAACCCACTCTGCCATTAAGATATCTCTGAGGCTTGAGAAAAAACATCTAAATTAGTGCTCCTTGATTTTCTGGTATTGGTTGCCATCCTTGGTCTCTTCATTAAAATCCTGCACAGTAAACTCCTAACCTTGCTCCTGAGAAGTTATTTTTAGCTTTTAAATTCTTGTTGTTGTTGTACCAGTGGAAAAGATGTAGGAGAATACTATCGTTTTTAGTTATTTGGATGTCATTTTGTATCTTCGTTGCTTCATTTTCCTGCCTTAGATGCTTATAAAAATTTTATGTTTAAGAGTATCTTAAATTCTAGATTCTTCTAGAGGACTGAAATGAATTTCTTCATTTAGAATTTTTTCTTGATTTGAAGATGAATCAACAAATTTTCCTCTAGATTTTTGTTCAAGAGACTATATAATCATAGATTCTTGTTGGACAAGGTCAATCTCTGGGGTCTTTCTTATTGGACTTGTAATCAGTGATAGTATTCTTGGTTCTTCTTCTTCTTCCAAATCAACAAAACGTGGAGAGTATTCAATGGTTGATTTTAAAATTCGTGAACTTATTCTTACTTTTCCTAGTGGATTTTTAGCAATGAGAGCACAATTTTTCTTTATTTATTCCTTCTTTCTATGGGCCTTCATCAATATTGATGGATTTCTTCTTTTTAACATTATTTTTTTTAAGAGTTTCTAAATCATTTGCAAGATGGGTTTCATCATTAGAATCCTTTTATGTATGCTTATCTTGTTCTAATTCTAGTGCAGGTAAATCTTAGTTTTGAAGCTTAGGGTTTGATGGAAATTTTCGTCGACTCTTTATTATATTTTGAATTGGATTCACCTTGCCCAGATTCTTTAAAATGATTTCGAACTAGAAAATCCTCCCAATTATCCCCTTTACTCCTCAAACGAGCTTCAATCAGAATATATACTAACCTGTTATGATACAAGTAATTATCAATATTAGCAGCCATTTTTCTTAAACTACAGAGCAGGAAATATGGTAAAATGATTTCGTTTCCATTAATAAAATGCATCAACAACCGAGCATGGTAGCAGAACATATTCCCAAATATACCCTCACAGGTTATAAACTATTGAATGAGTAATAAGAAATTTCTCCATTTACTTTTTAAATTTGTTACTGGAATTCCTTTCTTCAAAATGGAGATGTCCATATCTGGGTTTTTAAGGAAGGTCTCCCACTCTTTTTCCTTGATTTTTTCGGTTTTTAAACCAACTTTCTCCATTTCCTGGTAATCTTGTAGCTTCTTCCATAAACAAATATGTCAAGACCAATTTGATATCTCCAATTTCTACTTATATCCCATCATAGGCCTGATCAAATGATTTAGTGACCTCATTTTCACACCCATCGAAATTCTCAAAGAATTGTAACTATTGTGCATGTTGCAATTGCTGCTTCACTTGTGGATATGCTTCAAGAAACTTGGTCCCATTCGGCTCAAAACACACAATAACTCCCATGTTGAATAATTTCCAGTCCTTAATTTCCTTTTTGACAGGATTATGGAGTTTTGGACGAGATTTGGGTAGCCGTTGAGATGTTTTCGACAAAGAAGAATGAAACTGAGCTGAAAGAAGTGGGATATGATGTGAGGAAAATGAGATGGGATATGGAAGTAATGGGATGATATACAAAGGAAGTGGAGTAAATTTTATTGATGGAAAGGTTTTAATGACTTTTTCATATCTTGTGATAATATATGATTATCAAGAATTCATAAATTGAATCGTGAGAACCAATGTCATGTTATGAAAAAGATAATCATTATGTGAAATGGCGGTGGCAACGGTAATTAGTTTTATAATAATCATCTATTTATCATAATTAAATGTTTTTTTTATATTTCACTAATATTTACATACCTTTTATTATGCCTTACTGATTTCTTCTTTTGTAGGTTGCTCTGGTTGCTCTGGCTATGATCTCCATTCAAGTTGCTTTTGATGTAATCCGTCAAGAGCTACAAAATTTCATGAGAGATGAAAATTATTGACAATTATGTATTTGTTTTATTTCTAAAAAAGAAAGAGGAATAAAAGAAATGGGACAAGAATAGGGAAATTGAAGAAAACATAGGCTACCAGGAATTCTTGGTTTTCAACTTAGATTTTTTTTGTATAAACATGCCAAAAATGTTGGTTTTCATATTTATACAATCATTTATTTATTTTTTGATATTTTATCCTCTTATATATATATATATATATATATATATATATATATATATATATATATATATATGTGTAATAATAATAATAATATGTATAAGAAAATAGAAAGAAATTTTCAATATAAGTTGGAGAGGGAGGAGAATCTTCCCTGACCAACTTCAAATCAAGATTATCTTGCAGATTTCTAATAAGCTCTTCCTTTGTCAATGGTTTATGATATAGTCATAATCTATGACCATTTACAATGAAATTTACTTTTTCTTTATCAATGGTTTTAATTATGACTACTCCATTGTCAAAGAGAGTTTCAATCTCTTAAGGACCAAGCAAATGAGTTTGAAATTTTCCTTGAAAATATTTAAATTCAGAATAAAAAAAGTAATGCCCAATCACCTGGCTATAACCTCCTATCTTTGGTAAACTCATCATGCCATTTGGATCTTTGTTATAGAACTATGTTGGTTCTGTGAAAAACATCTTGTCGTATCTCATCAAGTTCATTCAATTACTCCATTCTTTTTTTTTGGGAATCTTGTAGATCAAGACCCAATTTGACTATTGTTTTGAGGGTCTTTATTTGGAACTTAATAGGAAACAAGGCTTGATTCCCATAAACAAGTTCATAAGGAGTATTCCCTATTTTGTTTCTCCACGTGGTACGATATTCCCATAAATATTCTGGAAGATTTTCTGCCCAATCATTTCTATGCAAACGTACAATTTTGGTAAGAATTGCTTCAAGTACTTTATTAGTTGCTTCAACTTGTCCATTTTCTTGTAGATGATATGGAAAAGATTTTCGATGTTTGATTTTGTATTCCTCCATTATCTTCTGCACCAACTTGGATGTAAATTAAGTACCTTGATCTGTCATAATTTCCCTTGGGACAACAAAATGAGTAAATATATGCTCAAAAATAAATGAAACTACAACATTTTCAGTAGCAAAAGGAAGTGATTTAGCTTCTACCCATTTCCTGAAATAATATGTGCAGACACAAATGTACCTTTTTAGTCTTGGTGGTGGATTAACTGGACCAACAAAATCCAAAGCCCATTTTTCAAAAGGTTCAGTAAGTACCTGATGTTGTAGAGGCATCTCATCTGAAGGAACAAGGTTTCCCATTCTTTGGCAACTATCACATCTCTTAACTTATTCTTTGACATCTCTAAAAATAAAAGGCCAATAATATCCTAAGAGAAGGATTTTATAGGCAATCCTTTTATCAACAAAATATCCTCCACATGGTTCATCATGACAAGCCTTTAATATTTCTGATACTTCATCTTCTCTGACACATCTTCGAATGATTAAATCAGGCCTTGTTTTGTACAATTATCCATTTATCCATGAATAATATGCATTGGTTTGAATAACTTTCCTTTTTTTCTCGAGGATACAAATATGAAGGTAAATTCCCTGTGGCTAAATAGTTAGCAATATCTGCAAACCAAGAAGATTTAATAGATACTGAAAAAAGATATTCGTTGGGAAAAATATCTTTTACAAGAACATCCTTATTATCATTTTGGATTCTAGATAGAAAATCAACAATTGTACTTTCCTTTCTAGGCCCATCCAAAATAGTAATATTGAATTCTTGTAATAACAATAACCATCTTGTAACTCTGCCATTAGTAATTTATTTACTCATTAAATATCTAATTGCAGAGTGATATGTGTGAATAAAAGTTTCATAACCAGCGATATAATGTTGAAACTTATTAATGGCATGTACAACAACTAAAAAATCATTTTCTGTTATAGTATAATTCAACTCTGTAGGAGTCAAATTTCTACTTGTGTAATAAATGACATAAGGAGTCAAATATTTTTGTCCCAATACAACTCCTAAGGTTGTATTTGAAGCATCAGTTGAAATATGAAAATAGAGATTCAAATTTGGTCCTCTTAAAATGGGTGCTTCAAAAATATTTTCTTTCAATTTTTCAATATCTTTTTGGCAATTAGAATTCCAAATGAGTTCACAATATTTTGTAAGCAGTTTAAAAAGTGGAGAGGCTATCTTTGTGAATTTTTTTATGAATCTTCTATAATACTAGTAAAACCAAGAAAACTTCTAACATTTATTTGACAAGTAGGAATTGATAACTTGGAAATAACTTCTACTTTAGATGCATCCACTTTAATTCCACATCCTTAAATATGGTGGCCTAAAATAATTCCCTTGGTGAACATCATAAAATATTTTGTATGATTTAATGAGAGATTTGTTTCTTTACATCTAATGAGAAATTTTTCCAAATTTTTGAGAGATTCCTCAAAATAATTCCCATATACAGTAAAATCATCCATGTAAACTTCCACATAATCATGAATTAAATCAGACCCAAAAAAAAAAAAATCCTATAACTTCCCTTTGGAATGTTCCAGGTGCATTCCATAATCCAAAAGGAAGCACCTTGTAAGCATAGGTTCCCCTTGGACAAGTGAAAGTTATTTTGTCTTAATTTTCTGAAGCTACCTAGATTTGGTTATATCCACTAAAACCATCAAAGAATGAAAAATACTTTTTCCCTATCAATGTATCAAGGACTTTATCTATAAATGGAAACAGAAAATGATCTTACAAGGTAGATTTATTCAATTCTCTATAATCAATCCATTCTCTCCATTTTCCATTTTTCTTTGGAACAATTACTAATGCCATGACCCACTAACTATCTAATATTGGATAAATGAAATTCACATTCAACAATTTGTGTAACTCCTCTTTAACCATTTCCCTTAGATTCGGATTCATCCTTCCCTGAGGTTGTCTAATTGGTCTATAATTTCCTTCAATATAAATATGATTCATACAAGTGTTAGGATCAATATATTTCATATCAGTGTATTCACATGCATAGACAGTGGAATGTTCTTGTAACATCTTTATCAATTCTTTCTTTTGAGATTCTTCCAGATTATTATTAATATTCAAAGTTTTTCTCGGAAATATTTCTATTAAATAATTTCCAATTTTTTCCATAGAATGTAAATCCATTTGATGAGACAATAAATATTCAACATTGCATTGTTCTTGAAAACCTTGGTCTTGTTCACAATATGAGAAAGAATCATTATTATTCGTTAAATTTAAAATTTGATCTTCTTCACCTATTTGTGAAGTAGAAAATATTGGTTGTATATCAAAGTATTTGTTAGCATCATCTATCCAAACTTCACTTTCTACTTATATTGTTGTTTTTGCAGGGGGATATAGTGTGAATTTATTAGTAGAGCTTCATCAAAGATAAACATATCACCAAATCTACAACTTATGAAAGCATCAGTTGTAGCTAACCATGGTCTGCCTAGAATCAATGGGTGTCCTCCTAAATTACTCTTGGTAGTTAAAATCATAAAATCAATAGGATATTCCCCAAAAATCTAAGGAGACATATACATCTTCTAACACAGCATCTAGTTTGATAACATATATGTCTGCTAACTATACTAATGTTAGTTTGTATTGATGATTGGAAAGTTTTAATTGATCCATAGTTTGTTTACTCATGATATTGATAGATGCTCCTAAATTGATCAATGTGTTTGGAATATCAATACCATTCATGTGTGTTTTTACAATGGGGATACATGGATCTAGATATTTCTGAACTGTTGGTTTCCTCATCATACTATCTACAATTTTCCCGACTAACTGTATTTTTTTAACTTCTCTTCTTTTTCTTCCTGGTTTTTTAATGCTTAACTCCCTGATTTTCCTTGTAAATATTGATATTTACTTTATATATTGTAACAAAGGAATTTGTATACAAACATTCTTTAGTTCATCTAACATGTCATATTTAGGAAACCCAATTTTCTTTTCTATTTCTTTGTGAATTTTTAGACTTCCAGGAAAAGGTGTTTTTTGAACAGAAACAGAAGTTTGTTCTGCAATGGGGTTTATTTTATTGAAGTATCATTAGAATGTACAGGGATGCTTTCTTTTTGAGGAATTTCTTCTTGATTAAGAGATGTTTCTTTCTCAAGAATTTTATCCTCTTTGGATTCTTGAATAACAACATATGGTAAATTCTTTTCCAAAACTCTATCAGATCTAAGTTGGACATTATTTAGATCTAATGGAGTTATCATGCAAGCTTGGAAATTCCAACCTTCTATATTGTAAACAGGTTGTGAATTTTTATTATTAGGATTTGAAAGTGGCTGGCTAGGAAGTTGATTGGTTTTGGGGGGGTATGATGTGGGTGGTAATGGAAGAGGTTGATTAGAAATCTGAGTTTTCATTTGAGATTATGGAAATGAATTTGATTGAGGAGGGTAATATGGAGATTAATATGGAATAAATGGTTGTTGAAACTGATTATTTTGAGGATTTCTTGGAGGGTAATGCCAACCTTGTGTCCAAAATGGATTTTGAGGTGGCCAATTTTGAAAAGGCATTGCAGTATTCCAATTTTTATGAGGTTTTGCATGTGATTGGTATTAAGGGTTAATACCTTATACTACATTTGGTTTTTGTGGTTGTCATGGTGTTTCAGGAAATGTTACCCTAAAGGTCTTAGGTTGACTAACCTTCACAGATCAGGGGCATGTCATTACAAGAAGGACTCACTTAACCAACTTCTATGCATTAAACTAGAAACTAGAGGTTGCATACCTTACCTGGATATCCTTCGGTTGTAGTAGATCCCGCGTGGTGAAAACCCCCTGCAACTCTTTGTGCTCCGAAATATCTAAACCAGCAAAGAACAAGCACAAAATCCTATTTGTACAGCATATATATGTTCTAGATGTTAGTGAAAAGCATGAATAATCTTATAAAAACAATATTAAATGAACAATTTAAGATCATTACACATGTATAAAATATTATTGACACGTAAACATCAGGAACAAGATGGGACTTCCGTTATTAATGACATGCACAATAAACAAATGTGGAGAGATCACCTAAAATCTACCACGACCTTTGAGCATATCGTCCTATGGATCCGTACAGCCCTAGCCCCTCAAGATTTCTTCCAATAATAGTGCACAATTGATGTCACATAGGGTGAGTGAACATCTCAAGGAAACAAGGGTTTCCTAAAACAATTTGGGAAGTGCAGGAGGTATAGGGAATATATCAGATTTGGATAGGTATCCAACAACATATAATATCTATATTTCTCTCTGTCTTCCTCCCTTAGGCCATTCCCTTGAGGGGCTTTTATACTCCCTGAAAATATTTTTGCAGTTGGGAACAGTTAGGCCACAAGCTGAGGTAGTTAAGTTACAAGAACAATTGTAAACCCCGCCTCAAAAATAAGGAAATTATAAATTTTTTAATATTTAAAAATGCATACATGGTTCTTCATGTATGGACTCGCGTGTATACGTGGAAAATTCTGGGCAAAGTCGCGTATGGGTTTTAAGAAACTATTTTTTGAGAAATATGTCCAAGTCTGAAGGGAAGGGTTGCCCAAGGCCAACGTATAAGTCATCAAGTATATGATGGTGATAAATGATGCTATAACAGATGCCCCATAATATATGAGGTTAGAAGGGGTACATGATGGCTGAAATGTATTATGTGCATAGAAAGAACCTTGCGAGGACTAGAGAGGACTTCACCATATTTTAGCCTACCAAAAAACCAGTGAGAGAGATCAAAAAGATAGCTCATGTATGAGGCGAGCATACCCATGCTCAGTGAAAGAAAAGCATGTCCACATATGAATTATAGATCAGATCCAATACGTATACAAGTATAGTTGTAATGTAGAGTACATAGTGAATCATCTAATCACTGCCCAGAAGTACAAGTCAAAATCAGGTCCAAGTATCACATATAGAAGACTGATCAATGATGTTGCAATAGATATATGATCACAAAAGTCACAACTAAATCTTGAATTAACAAATCATAAGTGGTGGAAAAAATGGTACAACACGCAACTCGGGAGCCTACATATAAGATTCTCCTGTGATGAAACTGCAACATATAAGAGTGGATGGTGTCACTAGCAGAAAAATGAAGGAGTTGTCAAAGTGAACCAAAGCATGCTGATGCCAACCTGAGGTCTTCACTAATCACCATGGCACAATTCTAAAAAATGGGAATAAATGAGATGAATTCGACCATGTGAGAAATCGTTTAATGTATACCATTAACAAACGTGAGACAACCCACCGATAATGATAATGAGTGTCAAGGTGCCCCAGTACAATCTAGAAAGTGTGAATGAATGAGTTGAATTTGAACACTTGAAATAATCCATCAATCAGGAGGCAATGATGTATCCTCACTTTCGATAGCGAAGAGTCTGCGACTGATGACTGCAAACCCTATGGTACTGAAAAAAGGACTCTAGACCTTATTCCCAGAGCAATGAGTCAGAGTCGATGGGAAAATATCTACTGGAAGGAAGGAATTAAGGCATTCCACATCAGTCCAGCGCGAGTGTAACCCGCAGGCCAATATTTGGAAGGAATCGGACAAAGTAAAGTGAAGTAACCAACCTGAAGTACTTTTTCGACATGCATAAGATGAAGCTAGCGCACAGCAGAAACCCTCTGAACCAACCAATGATGAAATCTGACAAAGAGGTGAGATATCCACTGATAGGATGAAATGGAAATCAAGGTACTGCAGAATCCCAGGTGTGATAATGTAATCTGAAGTCGAACACAAGGGAAACCACTTAGTCAAAGACCCATGATGATGATCAAATGTTGAGCACAAGGTCACATATCAATGATGTAAATAGGGCCAGGGTGCGGCTCTAGGTTTACTCTCAGAGCAATATGTTGTAGTCGATAAGATACAAACCCACCAACAAGAATTCATTGAAGACCTTCTCAAACCAGCACGAGCAAAGGACCAAATATCTGATGTGATAGAAAAAGATACTAACAAGACCGAGAAGGCCGACTGAAAAAGGAGTTAAGAGACACCGTAGAAAGGTCGACTCGGGTTAACTTCCCTTGAACAAAAGCACAACTCTTGTTGACTATGGCAGAAAATGATAGCTTTGTATAAGTTTGTCATGTAGGAGGCATAAACAAACCCTCTGTATGATTGGAAGAGATAACCAACTGGGGGAGAACTGACTCATGAAACAAGAATATGGCTTCTCCCAAGTCAAAAAATAAAACCATCTCAAATGGAGAAAAGACTGAGATTTTTTGTGCTTTGTTCAAGGGTGACGCAACTGACACTGTAGCTGCCATCAAGTCTGGAAGTAATATCCCATTCCCGCTCTTTTTCAAAATATTTAATTTTTTTATATTTTTCATATTCAAAGCATGAAATAATAAAAGAATGTTATATTACAATGGATAGAACGAGTGTCATGAAACAGATGCACTAGTTCCTGGGATAGGAACAATCTTATGCTCAATGCAAGGTGGTGAAAACTGGTAAGTGACACGCAAAGTAATGTTCCATCCATGGGTAAAGGTGTCAAGTCACAGAAGCTAAGTGATTGCATGGTTAACTTGGATAGAAAGACATGGTCAAAAGATGGCTTAAACATGAGTCCAAATGAAGCCGGCTAAAGGCCAAGATAAATAAGTAGTCAATATGCAATGCAGTAATACAACTCAACAACATAAGGGAGCCTCTAGGGTAAATGGCCAGAAAAATGATAGCAAAGAAGGAGAAGAATGAAGCTTCAATGCATAAGGCATGGCAGGACTAAAGAGGACTCCCGAGCCTACATAAATTGTAGCATGGGTGAAAAATGCTAGCGAGGGACTAACTAGGAATCCCATGCAAAGGATGGCTCTACCACCAAGTCATGATTAAAAAATCGGTGAGTGAAATGGGTTAAGTACTCATGACATGATGGGATCGACCCTATGGCAAGTGTTCATAATGGAGGCTAGTATGAAAATATGCAACGGAATAGTGGATTCCCTAACCTATATGCAAGTTCGAAATAAAATACCTGCCATGACAGGTCAGTGGTCATGGATCCAAAGAAAAATTAGGACAATCTCCAATTTAACAAAATGTACCTAAAAAAATACCTTGCCCAACGCTTACAAGCCAAACGGTTATATAGCCTTAGTCAAATTCAAAAAATAAGCACAAGTAAAATTTGTAAAAAAAAAATCAAATTCTGGGCATAAATACACAATTTGACTCACATTTTGATCATTTTCACATTGCAGAAGTGGAGAAAGAGTTTTGGGGAAAAAATTCCTCTTCTCAAATACGGAGCAATCAGCCATCAAATCACGCCAAATGAATCAAGTAAGCTCTAAACTCATCTTATTCATTGATTTTGGAATTTTGACCGTAGAAAATATATTATTTGTTGAAACTCTCTGCGCATACGCAGGTTCGTGTGGACGAACCTACATATGATACACGTCTGTGTATAAACGAGGTCGCGTATGCGCAGAGTGAAAATTTAAAACTTGTATCTAATCAGTCATTTAATGATTTTTCCTAGGATTTCCATCAGCTGGAGAGAGCGTGAGCATAGTGCAATTGACCTTGAAGTGATGGAGGATCAAACTTCCTTAGATATTCTCTGGAATTGCGGATTGCTCAAATTTTTCAAAATGCCCAATATGAAAAGCAATGTTCGTTTGCTTCAAATGTTGGTTGATCATTGGGTACCGGAAAAATATTGTTTCATAATTGATCATATGCCACTACGCATATAAGTGGAAGATATATACTTCATTACTAGACTCTCTCAAAGGGGAGACCCAATAGAGCTGCACGGAAAGCATGTTGGAGGGCTTACCGTAGAGGATTATGTCCAAGTCTATTGCATAGACAATGCACAAAAGGTAGGAAAAAAGATTCCTATCAGAGATCTGAAGGATTTATATATGAATATCCTTCTCTTTACCATTGGCAGAGTAGCAAGATCAGCTTCTCTGCATCAGGCTTCACGAACACAAATGAGCATAGTAGTGGAATGCTTGATTCATCTCTTTGATTGGTGCACAGCCTTGCTGAGAAATATGAAAAAACAATTGACTTCAATCCGAAAATCAAAGACTAAACACTTTGGGTATGGAACAATTTTGCTGACATTCTTCTTTGGGAGGGTCCCAGGGCTTCGGCCCAAGGTCATCTCAACTATCAGCAGCCCGAGATATCCAAGAATAGCCCGATGGGAAAATATGATGAAGAGATTAGGGGGAATTGAAGTTCCCCAGACCACTTGGGATGATGAGTTCTTCCAATGGTGGGAAGAATAAGTCATCACAGTGGAATATTATCCCTATGATGGGATGGAATTTCGTGTAGATCTAGATCTAGTCCTACCACCCAGTGCAACATGGGGCGCAATCGACGAGATTGCATTTTTTAATTTTTTATTATGTGATTTTTTTTTTCTTTTCAAAGTATGAAAATGAAAAAATGTTTTTTATTGGACTAAATGACTTACAAAATTATAATGATCATGATGCAAACATGAGACCAGTCAGGCTGGAGGGGTACCCAAGGCACAAATGCCGCAGAGGTGAGGCAGATGCTGAAGACCCTAGCATGACACTCCATGACACCCCAGGAACTTGGAGAGCTTGACTCGCCAAGTGCCTATGGCTGCTATTGAGGACCTACCGAAGTCTATCTAGAGATGGGTGGTAGGAGTACCATGAGACTGGGTGCGATTATTCTGCTATGTGGTGATTGCCATTGTGTTCTATAGGAACACAAATGTTGGGCAAGGACCTCAGGAGTAGATTATAGATATGATCGGATGATTATAATATTTTTTGATGATAGACATGATTGGGCATAAGCCCAAATTTTGTAGGACATGATGGTCCAAATTTTGTGCATTTTTGAACACTCTAATATATATATATATATATATATATATATATATATATATATATATATATATATATATATATATATTGATTTATATGATGTGATGACTCAAATGTATGATAATGAATGATGTATTTGATATATTTTTTAAAGTATTTAATGATTAATATGCCAATCAATTGCTTGATTAGCTAATAACTCTGTCATCCAATTGTCAGCTCGAGGAATATGAATGAACATGATAAATTGAAATGATAATTGTAACAAACTTACCCTAAAAACAATCGATGTAAAAATGGGTCTCGGACACGATATGTGTTGTTCAACTGCGAAACCACCATCTATGAATCCAAGAAAACTACTAACGAATCAACACCCAAAGATATTACCTCCAAGATTAGGTTGACCACTGCAATGTATTCTACTATGTTGTTCTAAGTAGGACCAATGCAGACACCTCTTGGAACTAACAACTGATCGGATGGATAATGGAATACCCAAGCCGCGAAAGCCAAGTTCCGGGTATGTCTACTAGCACCATCGGTGAAACCAAAGTAACACATGTCATCCAATATTACCTGCCAAAGTAGATCAAATTCATCCAAATCACACCAAAAATTGAAACCCAGATATGTACAAAAACGAAATATATACAACAAAGCAAGATGCTAGGTCTAAGCCTAGGCATAATACTTTTTCAAATAGAGCCCATTTCTGGGCTCCGCCAACTTGTTTCCATCAAAGTCAATCAAGGCATAGGATCCTTTCTTTAGGACCTTTTTGATGACAAAGGGGACATACCACATAGATTTGAACTTGCTTGCCCGCAAGGCATCCTTCTCTTGGGCATAAACCAAGACAAGGTCACCTTCAGAGAAAACCCTAGGTTTGACTGCCTTATTGTACTGAATGTTTACCTATTTCTGATGTGCCTCATTCATCGTAGTTGCATCTCGACGCTGATCATCGAGATGTTTTAGATGAAGAAGGCGTTCTTCGAGACAGGAAGTTTCAAGAAGAAGCTCTACATCTAACTTAAGAGAGGGAATTTTGCATTCAATAGGAAATATAGATTCCAACCCATAAGCCAGTTGAAACAGAGTAAAAATGGTTGCAGTTTTGACTAAAATCTGGAATGCCCAAAGTGCAGGATACAACATAATATGCCAATTGGATCTGGCTTTATGAATCGTCTGTTGAAGAATTGTCTTCAAGGATTTGTTCACGGCTTCAAATTTTCCATTGACCTGAGGATAATAAGGAGATGAATGCTTCTACGAGAAACCTAATTTCAAAGCCAATTCAGCCATCATGCTGTAATGAAAGTGACTACCATGAGCATTAACAATCTCTTTGGGGATACCAAAGTGAGAAATGACTTGATTGAAGAGGAACAGAGTTGATGTCTTACCGTCATTCCCAAAAGTAGGCACAGCCTCAACCCACTTGGTGAAGTAGTCTACAGCTATGATAATGTACTTGTGACCTTTAGCCAAAGGCGGTTTACAAGTAGTATAATCAATACCCCACTTTGTAAAGGGGCTGACAGTGACGAGAGGAAAGAGAGGAGTTGGATGAGCGCACATATTTCGAGTATAAGCCTGACACAGATGACACTTTTTGACCGATTCAATACAATATTTGAAAATCGAAGGCCAAAAGTATCCTGCACACAAGATTTTTTGGCCTGTATCAAGCCTAGATAAATGACCACCACAAGCTCCACCATGGCAATCATTCAGCACAACCTCAGCTTCTTCGAGAGTTAAGCAGCATCTAAGGATCGATCAACCCTGTGATGATATAAAGTGTCAGCAGTAAATCAAATAACTTTTGGCTAAGTGACGTAACTTTCGATGCTCATCTTTTGAAAAAGTTGAAGAAAACTTCATAGTCTGGAGATAAACTATGAGATCCCCATACCAAGGATCCTGTGAAGAAATGAGAAAAATATATTCATCAAGAAATGATTCATCATAAACAATCTCTTCTCCACAGGGAAACTCAGAAATCAATTCCACAAAAACTAATGATTTCTTGGACTTGGCAGACATAAAATCAACATAAAATTCCTACAAAATCACAATCCATCAATTGTATTTTCCCCCAATCACTCGTCTACTGAGAACAAACTGAAATGGATTGATTGTTGCCAAAACATATGTTTTGCAAAGGAGAATATAATGTCTGAGCCACTGCACAGCATGAACCATTGCTAAAGCAAGTTTCTCTATCGGAGAATACTGGAGTTCAGGACCTTCTAAGCCTCAACTAAGGTAGTATATAACATGCTCGGAAATAGCATCGTCTTCTTGAACCAAATCCATACCAATGGTAGATTTTGCTGCTATGAGGTACAAGAGGAAATCCCTGCTATAATCGGGTGGACTCAGTAAAGGAGCAGAGATCAATGCTTTTTTCAAAGCATCGAATGAGCGTTGATAAAAGTTATCCCAAAAGAATGGAACTCCTTTATTTAATAATCTCATAAATCCTTTTGTAATCTCGGCATAATTTACGATGAATCTCCGCAGGAAATTAGCTTTTCCTTGCAGACTTTGAAGTTGAGGAATTGAAGACGGAGGAGGCAACTAAAGTATTACCTCAACTTTGAAGGGATCTACCCAAATCCCTTCCGTAGATACTATGAATCCCAAAAACCAACCAGATGTGACAGCGAAAACACACTTGTTGGGTTCAACTGGATTTTGTAATACCGACATCGTTCAAAAACTTGATGGAGGTGAGAAGGATGATCAATTCTCTTTCGAGAACGAGCAGCTAAATCATCCAAATATTCCTCGATAATATGTTTGATTTCGTGGAAGGCGTAAGACATGGCCTGCTAAAAAGTAGCTCTAGCATTTTTTAGGCAAAAAGGCATTTTCTTGTAAGCAAAGGTACCTAGGGACAAATAAATGCAATTTTACGCTAATCTTCAGGACAGACAGTGATTTGATTATATCCAGAGAAACCATCCATGAAGGAGAAAATCGTATTCCCCACACACTCATCGATGATCTAATCTATAAATGGTGTGGGGTAGTTATCTTTAGGAAAAGCTTTATTTAGGTCCCTGAAATCAATGCAAACTTGAATCGTTCCTTGTTTCTTTCCCATAGGAACTGGATTTGAAACCCACTCAGTGGGTAAATGAAACCCACCTTAAGTAGCTTCTCTACCTTAGCTTTGATAGTTGTTGCCTTCTTAGGGTTGACCGGACAAAGATTTTTCCTGATAGGCTTAGAATTTTCATATATCTTGATCTCATGTTGGACAATAGATAGATCTATACCAGGAATTTCCTCATAAGACCAAGAAAACACATCTCGAAACTCTTGAAAGAGATTGGTGTAAGTCTGAATCTCTTTAGGGGAACACTCGGCTCCAATGAAGACATTCTCAATGATGTTGGGATCTCTAGAGATGTTCGTCGGGGTAGTAGGGGAAATAACAGCTATGTTCCCTTCAGCAAATACCTTTACTGGTGCTAAAGGGTTCAGGACTGGGTGAACAAGACCAGAAGACTAAGGGCTAGGTAAACTTGATTCAACTTCACGCAAGTCCGGTAGAAAGTAAGACCGATGATGCAAATCATCTAATGGTCTCTATACACTAGTCCTTACTTCAAGGATGGCCTCTTCAGATGGAAGAGTGGTATCAAGGCAATCCTGAGACGCAGATGAACTAAGAGTCCAAGTTGGAGCCACATCTCCATCCAATTCCTCTAGTGAAAGAGAATTTGGGGTCGAATCTGCAGAGTCAACAATAGAGCTATAAGAAATCTCAGCTGCAGACATAGGAAATTCCATTCCACCCACTTGACCTTCTTCTAATGTGGAGGTAGGAGAAGGTAAGGTCCAAGGGTCCTAAAAATAATGATTTCTCAAGAACTCTCTTTGAATAGGAACCTTGGAGGATGAAATAGCATTGATATGAACCGAAGGAAGTGGAAGATCAAAAGTACCTGTTGGCTTGAGGGGTCCTGACCTGGGTTCGGAGCTCAAGGTTTGCCAACAAACCCTTATACTACTGGTCCTTTCGGAAATGACCTACTTTCGCAGGTCAAAGTCTCACCCGAAGTAGTATGGGTGGGTGCTGGAACCAGGATTCCGCACCCTAAGAAAGGATAGGTAAGGCAAGCAGAGCTGCGTTTGGCCCTGCGATACCCAAATCACCTTGTTCTGCACAAGGCCAAGTGGGTCTCTATTCGCATCCACGTGCACTAGATCTATAATTATATTCTTTTATGACAGTAGCACAGCATCGCATAAACAGAACAGAACAGATCTAGATACAGGAAACACACTTACACAGATCTTCACAGCTTAAATACAAAAAGATGCATAATACAGTAATTACCAATGACTCACACAAAGAGTAATCACAGATTCAGTTCTCTATCAACCTTTCTTATTCATCAATTTGTCAATTCCTCCTTACAATTCCCTTCCCAGCCTGCGCACACATCAGCATGGTCTGCACAGAGCTGGACTTGGATCTTCGCACACACAGCTAGTAGGAGTTCTTTTCCCAAAGACCCAAACAGATAGCTTAAACCACAATTCGCATCAATAACTCTTCCTTTCTCCACCTTCTAATACAAAATGTTCCTCTATTTATAATAATCTAGCCTAGACTTTCCTATGGTTCACAACCCGTGGTTTTCAAACCCCTAGTTTACCCTTTTACCCATTACAATGCTTTCGGGGCTTTGACCCACCCCAAAACCCCCGTGCTAGACTAAATCTAATCACAGGTATTCGAAATGGACTAGTTTCGTAGCTTATAGGAGACCCTGTTCCAACAGTCCCCCAACACAATCTTATGACTCGTCTCGAGTCACTGCAGTGGTGCGGCCTCGATCTACGCACGCAAGGTATCAAGAGCGCTTCTGAGCAGAGGGAGCCCTTCCTGACTTTGGGCAATAGCCTTCTGTGCAAGATCTACCAGCTTCTGTGAGTTCGGTCCTTTAGTTGTCGTGGTAACGCTTTCAAGAATCTGATTAAGTCACTTATCTGCACAATCAATATCTTGTGATAGTCGGAGGGCTGTGGCAATCCAAGGCTTCAAACGTTCTTCCATGATGTGTTGTTTATGCCGGAGTTTCTCAATCTCATCCTAGAGATCATTGTTGGTTTTTAACCGCGCCAAGCGCTGGGCAGGTACCAAAGTAGGCAACGTAGCGTTGATCTGTTCGACAACTTCTTCCTTTTGTCGTAAGTCCTAATTGATTTGTTGAAGGACTAGATCACGCTGGATCTTAGTCCAGAGTTGTATGGCTGAATCCAGCAGCTTGGCACCTTAAGAAATTTTCCCTAAAATAATAGTTGTTGCGTCGGTGACTAGGGTAGTACACTGGGTGCAGACTTCCGGGGACGTTTGGGGCTGTAGTCTGGCCTGTAAGTCAGAGATTTGTTGTTCTAGCTATGTCTTGGCGGTGTGCATTTCCAGCCGCGATGTTTTGATGGTTTTAACCAATTTTTCCACCTTATCCCGAGGCGTGTCTGCAGCCGGGATCTCATCTATAACCTCTGTGCAGAGCTAGTGGATCACAACTTCAAGCTCCGCTTGTTGGGACACGACCAGCAGCAAATCATTAGCCTGCTGCATAATGGTGTGCTCAACCATACTAAGCTGTTGGTGTACTTGCTGATCACGGTAGCGAAACTCCTGGAAGACAGCGTGATGAAGGCCTTGTAAGGCTGCGTAGGGCAGCTTAGCCGAGTCCAACTGAGTTCCTGTGGCTTCCGAAGGTTGCGTTCCTACCAAGGCACTGCTAGGTATACCCCAAAGATGACTGGCATTCCTGAGTGGTGCTTAACTACTGTCAACTGACAAGAGGTGTGCCTGGCCAATGCTGGTTGGGAGTGTATCAATTATGATATGGAGAGCGCGGAGTTCGGCCTGGAGAGAGTCGACTCCGACCTACCGCTGGGCCTTAACAAATTCCCATGGATCTTCTGTAGCCAAGGCGACTATGTTCACGATTTTCTCAAGGTCATCGTCCGTTAGGATGAATGTCGCATCGTATTGTGCACGGTGGGTGTGTTGTTTCTTTCTAGGTCCTGATGCCGATTCACCTAGCCTCTTAGTGCCTAGGGGAGGGGTGGTAGCTCTGTCAGATCCTACCTGAGCTCCAGCGAGCTATGGCGGCGTGTTACCCCGGTGCTCGGTAGCAGCTGAGGCCTGATGGGGGGGTGTCGCGGTCTCCCTAGGGGTGTCGGTGAGGCCCGTTCTCCAAGCGGGGGGCCATAGCGAGATCAGCAGGTCAATTTCTTCATCTGATACCATATAAGGGAGTGTCATCCATGTCTTATTGTTGAGGCTACAAATCCGGACATGGTGCATGGTAATTTGGAACGCAGCAACACTCTTGTATTTTTCATATATTTCCATGGATAGCCGGGGTTGGGATTTTATGGCGGCTGCGACACTGCTCTGGAAGAGGATCCAAAAGACCTTGTTATCCTCGATGCGCTGCTTATCCTTAGAGTCCCATAAGTGAGCATACCGAGTGCCTTTGCACATCCTAGGGGGGAGTTCAGGAAGGACTGACTCCTCAGGGTTGTCCCAGGCGACGAGTGCTATTAGGAATAATAACCATGAATAAAAGAAATATGTCCCTTTCTCCTGGGATTCGTGGACATTAGCTAGAAATTATTCGCACAAGTATTGAGCCCAATTGAAAAAAACACCCTTCGTGCACTGTCCGGATAGCTGGATCACATAGGCGGGGACAGTCGCAACTTGGCACTTCCTCATTAGCTTGTAGGCTAAGATTCGAGTACCCATCTGTGTGGTCGGGTCATTGATAGTCTGGATCACGAAGCCACGCTAATTTCGACGTACCGCGTAGGTCTCCTGTACAAACGTAGCAGTGGCTGCTTCATACTTCTTTCCGACATGCGCTACTGGGTGCGGCCCTTACATTGGAAGGCCTATAATATTGTGGATCAACGCAGCATCAATAGGGACTCTCTCACGAATCCATAAGAAACCATCGTGAATGAGGGTGAGTAACTTGCGAGCCAACTGATCTGTGACGTTGTAATGGTCAAAGTGGGGCATTCGGAGCAGATTGAGAAGTCTGGATCCTACCAAGCCACATACCCAGCGCTGAGGTACTACCGTGACTCCATCAACCCTTTGGATTGTATCAAAGTATAATGCGGGGACCAATTCTGAGAGGGTGTCATAGTCTGCCAAATCATGATCATCGAACTTGAACTCATGGAGGCAGACACAGGGATCACTGAGGATGGGGACTTATCCTGGGGTGAGGGGGGTTTGTAGATAGGTGGCCAAGCCATCCAAGTTTTCGGAGTTCGTGTAGACGGCCTTCGTGGGTGGACAAAGGGGGGTAACCAATTGATCGGGTTAGCTGGCAGAGCACCCTCCTCTTCGTCTTGTTCGGAGGGTGATACTTGTGGAGGCCTGGCATGTCTTGGGGAACTCCAAGGCTTCCTTGCTGCTTTCGGGGGCTTCCCCGAACCTTTTGCTTTTTTCTTGCCTTTCCTTGTGACCGGCATGGGGGGAACTTCTTCCAACTCAAACACAACCTCCAGGACTTCTTCAACATCAGGCTCCGTCGGGGCTGAGGGTTCGACAAGGGTAGTAGCCGGCATCCTTGTGTGAAAAATGAATCCCAGCCCTGGGTGACTACTATCAGACGGAGTAGGTTAACCAGACATGAGAGGGACACTGCGGTTATGTAAACTCTTGTTTCTCTAGTGATTCCCCAAGACGCTTGAGGTAGGCCAGTTGTATAAGTGAGATAATACCTCTAGCTGGACCATCCTACCCCTTTTAAAGCACTTCCAAGCATGTGATGGAGAGGTAAACTTGATTTGGGGCGGCTTCCCCAAGGAACGGTAAAAATTTTCTATAATTCGTTTTATTAAGGGCCCAGGGCCCGCATCTCCCAATGGTAACTTCTGCTTTTTACCAGCAGGTACTGCTCCAACGGCTATTTTTCGCGTCTTCATTGGCATTGACTTACTTGTCACACTAGGGTTACCCATTTGTGACAGCTGTATGTCCTCCCCCAAGATAGGCTTACTTCCTACGCAACTCATGACCCATGACCAAGAGAACCTTATCGTTTATGCAACTGAAGCTCTAAGGGGGGTTGTTGCTGGAGCATATCGCCTAACCCACAGCTATTTTGTTGCTGTAGAGGTGGCCCGACGCATGGGGGCTCTACCTGCTAAGCCTACAACTGTCGTAGGGAGCCTGTCACTTGTTCATGGGTCAGCCGAACCTTTTTCCGGGTCCTTACCTCTGGGGCCAGGAAGTCTTTTGTGATACGAAGACAACGCAACATGGAGACATTACGTAACTGGTTCTGCCAAGTCTCTATTTCCTTATCAGGATCAGACAAGCCCTCAGTATCCTCCTCGGAGCAAATTACTTCACCCTCATTTGGGTTGTCTGTGTCTTGTGCAGTCAACTTATAGATATAATCCACATCTTCCCCCTTAGGTATGGGTTCCGTATAACGTTTACCTTCCGCAGGGTCCAATGGCGCAACTACCCTTGTGCCATTATTTTCAAACAACACGCTTCATTTTTTTAAGTTAATGATACCACCCATGTTGATGGCTCAATCCAAACCTAGTAGCACAAGGTAGGGGTCTGCATCCTCAGAAATTTGAATGACTTTGAAGTCAGCCCAAACTTTTACTCCTGCGATATCTACCACAATCCGAGAGAGCCTCCCCAGAGGTACGATTTTTTGTTGATTTTCCATTCGCAGCTAGATGGTGGACCATTCCAATTTAGGTTCTCCCATTCTTTTCCATGTCCGCTTTGGTAATACGTTCGCATCCAATCCAAGATCTAAGATAACTTGATCCATCTCATAGTCACCAATCTGGGTTGTCAACCACATCTCCCTGCCAGTGTGTCTTTAATACCTGTATAGTTTGTGCACATCCTTAATGTCGGATGACAAGGCGGTGTGTGTTGCGCAGCTCTCTAGCAAAGCCTGCAGACTTTGTACTACCTGGGGGTTGCGCAGAAGTCTCATACATGCCTGTAGGAAATGTTTGATCTCCTCGGCAATCTTCAAATCCCTAGGTCGTAGGGACGTAGATGCCTCAGTCTCGAGGAAGTTTCTTCGAGCTTCCATAAACATTTCCCTTGCTTTATCCAGGTCCATCCCTTCTTGTTTGCTAACTTCTTTGCAGATCAATGGTTCAGTCTCAACCTTCTCCTCAGTTCCCCTAGTCTCCAATCCACTGTGCGCTACTACCTTTACATTCGAGCCCTTACTCCCTAGCTCATTCTGGACCCTTCGCACCTTCTGCATAAGTGGGAGTTGTTTCTCCCGTATCTTTGCCTTCAGGGATGGACAATCTTCCAACATATGGTTCAACTATATGCAATACCTGCAAGACTGGCGCATGGGGCTCAGGAAATCCCTCGCAAAATGCCTTGTGCTCCCACAGTTATAGCAGATCAACTGGCCCCGGCCCCGACCTGCGCTTCCACTTCGGACCCATCCCTGCTTCCGGAGGGGGAGCCATTCCTGCTCGCGGGGGTTTTTGGTGAGGCCGAGTCTGACTGTGCGTTCAGAAAACCTTCCCAACCTATTACTAGATTATGAATTCAACAATCCCGCTCCTCATGGCGCACTGATTGGCAGAATCCGTACCAGTGTTGCTTCTTCCCTAGAACGTTGGCGCTCGGACAGGGGCAGCGGCCGCCATTATGCAGCCCATCTAGGTGGCCATCCTTGTACCACGTAGGTCCACTCAGGCTCCATCGTCCAGGGCTAGGCCCCCCTAATCCTGGGTGCCCTGGACTAGGTTCTCTTGTTCGCGGTTGGCCCGAGCACAGGTCCTTCGTTCGCCACAGTTTCGTGCTAGCTTCTATTCCTACTTCCCATTGTAGGTCTATTTGGTCAATTTAGTGTGTCCTAAATTGCTGCATTTAATTTGTCAATCCGGGAATCGTAAGCTGATGAAGTGCGGCGCACTATATGTGCAAGATAACCTATTTCTTAACTTTTTGTCGTTTTTGCTTCTCTAAGGTGAAATGGGAATTCTAAGATGAAAACAAGTTTGGTTATGTTTGTTCAAGGAAGTGATATCCCCTATAATGATTTACCAACTTGAAACTTTAAAAAGAAATTTGAAATTTACAATGACAAGACTTGAAAGGGGAATGAAAATGTGCTACTGAAATGAAAAAGTGCTGCTAGTCTAATAAATCAAAATAATGACCTATTGAGCATGAAAACCAAAACATTCTTGCTGCTGACTAAACACAAAAGAAACTATGCTTAAGGAAATTCAAAATTGCAACAAAATAAATCTAAATCAGATTACATCAATTTATCTTCTGATCCTTCATCATTAGTCCAGCTATGGTTTTCGGAAGTAATCATAAACAACTTGAGTAACTGATATTTAACTTGCAGAAAGTAAACTAATATCAAACCATACATTCCTGATTCAATCCCTCACCATCAGTCCAGCTGTGGCTTTCGGAGGCAACTAAAGATGTCATGCACGATTTAATATATCTAAATTTGCGGAAAAGAAACTAATATTAAACTACACATTTCATGATACAATCCCTCACCATCAGTCCAGCTATGGCTTTTGGAGGCAACTGAAGATGCTATGAGCAGCTTAATATATCTAGATTTGCAGAAAAGAAACTAATACTAAACTACACATTTCATAATACAATCCCTCACCATCAGTCCAGCTGTGGCTTTCGGAGGCAATTGAAGATGCTATGAGCAGCTTAATATATCTAAATTTGCAGAAAAGAAACTAATACTAAACTACACATTTCATAATACAATCCCTCACCATCAGTCCAGCTGTGGCTTTCGGAGGCAACTGAAGATGTTATGAGCAGCTTAATATATCTAAATTTAACTATTGAAGCAAATAAGCAAAACTGAAATGAACAAAGCAATACTGAAATTAAACAAAAACTATGAAAAGCAAATTAGCAGCAGAACAATGTTAGTTCCATGTCATTAGTCAAAAAGCTATGAAAATGCCCGGGCTGCCTATCTATAACCTGAAACAAGAACACTGATCAGTGATTAACAACCTAAAACATGAAAGACAGAAGTGAAATGTAAATTATGGAATTTTATAAACAGAAATGAAGCAAATGCAATGTATAAACATATGAATGGATTATGGCACAATGAGCTTTAAAGAAACGAAATGAGAACTATACACTAATGCACAAAACCTTAGCTGAGCAGGGGCCCTCTACACCAGCCTTGGCAACGATCCTCAAATACGAATTAAGTTGGAAAACAGAGTCTTCTTATATTAAAAAGCAGTCATTACAGAAAGGTGATGTTACGGCACAAGTGCAGCGTAATCACATTACAGAGCAGACTAATAAAAGATAACAGAGACTAACATCGACTAACTCTCTATGCGTATGCAAACGCATTATATATAACAAAAGAAATATAACTGTCTCCTAAAGTTCATGCTGGTGAAGAACACGTAGACCATTACGTCCACAGATCTAGGATCATGGCCGTGTTGGAAAGTAAATCTACGAGAGGTGGATGCTTGAATTCGACTCAGGAGCCCTGCACAGATGTCGATTTATCCTCCGCAGCTTAGAAATGGCCGTATGAATCTTCATGTGACACGAAACAGAGTCCTGCCGACATGAGACTCTATGGTTGACTTCCATGTGGACGCCTTTGACCGTGGCTTCTTTAGATGAGTTTGCTCGAACCAATAGGACATGAACCATGTCCACATCATTCCTGACCTGCCCATGTGGCTCGTTTTCCTTGTAGACACCTGTAGCATAGAGTTTCACAAAATAGCTGCGGAAAGTTGCAGCAGCTACGGAAAGTGGCAAGATTCCGCAGCTGAATGAACAAATTCTAAATCAAATAGCAAACACAAAAATATAATTAAAAACCATGTTAGATGCTCTTTTGCACATGATATTGACAACTTGGGAGGTTCAGGTGAGTGAAAAAGGTATAGAAAAGTGTATGGAAAAGATGCAGATTTGAGACTCAACAAGGTCCTAAATCTCCAGGTGCATAGCCCCAAGCTGCACTTGGATCTGTTGGACCTTCACCGAAGCATCTTTCCTAGGTGTAGCTTCTAATTTCATAGCAGCTTCCAAAGCTTTAGCTTGTGAGTCAAAATTCTGGTGACCCATAGGTATGCGTAGGTGAGGGAGCAGCATGGCAATGAACCATTCCATAAGTTGCCTGTCATCATACTTAAATTCTCCTTCTCTGGTAGCTTTATTTAGGCGTTGATCCGCTTCCCACATGGACTCGGTTGCTCCCTGCTTGAAATCCTTTACCTCTGCTACGGCCTAAAAGTAGGACTTAGGTTTTCAAAACTATTGTTTCAGGGCATCCTTAATATCTTGAATAGATGCGCTCCCATTCTGAGATATGTACTTCATATACTAGTCCAGCGCTCTCTCTTCAAAGGCTAGGGACAGTTGCACTTTCTTCACAGTATCGCTCGCCATGCCCTGCGTAGTCCATACTAGCTCTGCCACAAACCAGAATCGATCCATATCTTCATCGGTCATGCCTTTAAAGGTAGGTAATTTCAAATGTGCTGACATGTCTCCTTCTTGATAGGTTTCTCATATTTGCTTTTCAGTACCCTAACCCTTTCTCACAATGCTTAGGTCCCGGCAACAGAACCATTTTTTGGCTCGAGGGGTCCTGACTCGGGTTCGGAGCTCAAGGTTTGCCAAAAAACCCCTATACTACTAGCCCTTTTGGCAATGACCTACTTTCGCAGTTCAAAGTCTCACCCAAAGTAGTATGGGTGGGTGCTGGAACCAGGTTTCCGCACCCTGAGAAAGGATAGGTAAGGCAAGCAAAGCTGCGTTTGGCCCTGCGATACCCAGAACACTTTGTTCTGCACAGGGCCAAGTGAGTCTCTATTCGCATCCACGTGCACTAGATCTATAATTATATGTTTTTATGATAGTAGCACAGCATCGCATAAACAGAACAGAACATATCTAGATACAGGAAACACACTTACATAGATCTTCGCAACTTAAATACAGAAAGACGCATAATACATTAATTACCAATGACTCACACAAAGAGTACTCACAGATTCAGTTCTCTATCAACCTTTCTTATTCATCAATTCATCAATTCCTCCTTACAATTCCCTTCCCAACCTGCGCACACATCAGCAAGGTCCGCACACAGCTGGACTTGGATCTCCACACACACAGCCAGCAGGAGTCCTTTTAACAAAAACCCAAATAAATAGCTTAAACCACAATTCGCATCAATAGCTCTTCCTTTCTCCACCTTCCAATACAAAATGTTCCTCTATTTATAATAATCTAGCCTAGACTTTCCTATGGTCCGCAACCCATGGTTTTCGGACCCCTAGTTTACCCCTTTACCCATTATAATGCTTTTGGGGCTTTGACCCACCCCAAAACCCCCGTGCTAGATTAAATCTAATCAAAATTATTCAAAATAGACCAATTTCGCAGCTCGTAAGAGACCCTGTTCCAACAGTACCCATCAAGGAAGTGTACATTCCAACCCCTGGATTCTCAATAGTTTGCTTGGTATCCTTCACCAAAGGAATGGCTGAGTCATAAGATGCATTCGGATCTACAGGAGAACAATCCAGTTGGTCAACTGTGGAAATTCCCCCTTCGTGAGGGAAGCAAACAATACGAAATAATGAGGATGCAATAGAATCCATCTCATAGATCTAGTTTCGCCCCGACAGAAGGTTATAGTCTAATCTTGCATAGACTATCTCAACTTCGATATTAATAGTTTTTTCCCCAACGCAAATGGGAAAAGCTGGAACAATACCATGCGGCCTGTGCGAATGACCATCAAACGCAGTCAGAAGAGTGGTTGAAGGAACAGTTGTGGGAGATCCAATACCCTTATGCAAGAGACATTACACACATGGAAGTGCCCTCATCAACAAACGTTCAAAAGATATTGAATTTCCGATAAGTCAACCTAATATGGAAAGCCATATGATGAGGAAGTCTCTTTTTAAAATTTGACATGTCAAATGTGATCATCAGATAATTCTTTGGATCAACAGCCCCAATAGCAGTGAGCAAAGCACTCCGCTGAGCAGGAAAATACTGGAGCACCTCTAACACAGACATAGCATAAGGACTTTGAGCCAGATCTTCTACAATCGAGTAGTTTTGGGTAGCCTTGGCATTAGCATTGATCATCGTACGCATTGAAGACCCTTTCGGCATCCGAGGTATAGGCTCAACAATCGGCCTCATAATATGAAGTGGCTCAGCACTATCAGGAGCACTCTTAGCTTTCGAAGACTCAGCTTCGCCATAATCATGAGATCTCGTAGCGATATCTTCGTGAGCACTCATCATGTATATGTTTGATGTATTTTCCCCTTCCTTTCTACCCCCAGAGGGAGCCCTAGCAATTGGATTCGTGCCAGCAAGTAATTGTTTCCCTTCGGGAAAAGAGTTTGTCAGCACAACCTGGGAACTAGAATAACCTTGTTGAGCTAACAAGTGTTGCGCATCTTGGATTTTAGGGAAAAGGTGTGTAAGATGGTCTCCAATGCACAACTTGCATGGAAACTTCACTTTCTTTTTATTATCCTTTTTACCCTCTCCAACATGATCATTGGATTTGTTCGCATTCCCCTTCCCATCCTTGTCCTTTTTCTTATTATTTTTTCCTTTCTTCTTCCCATCAGATTGTTGATTTCCTTTGGGGTTAGAAGTTTGAACAACACTAATTGCCAAGGACTGGGAAGGAGTTGACACTGAAGGCACAACTTGACCAGAAGAAGTAGATTGTATAGACAACTACTGCAATTGACTTAGCAGGTTATTCGTACTGCTATCAATCGAACTGATAAGCTCGTCACAATGAGGAACAGGTTTCTTTTTCACTAAGTCCAATTTGGAGTGAGGAGCATCCAGCAAAATTTTATTAAGGACTCCAGATTGAGAATAAATCAATTCTAGCTGTTGAGCCCTAAAAATAGCCTGCTCTTCAAAAAATACCCCTAAAAGGGATACATCCTTAGAAATTTATGGTTGTAAGGATTTCAAAAACCATTCAAGAAGGAATTAATTCGGGATTTTGGCTTTAATGAGCCTCTTCCTTGTTCGCCATTCTTGAATATGATCAAAAATGTCAGTTGCCTTGTCCTGCTGAAAATTGGCCAGGAGGTCAGTCCCAGCATCATAACGGATAAATAACTAAAAATGATTTAAGAACAATGTAGCCAATTCTCCAAAAGTAAAAAAACTACCCCCAGTTAACTCTATGTACCATTTGGCCGCATTTCCAGTTAAGGTTCTTTGAAAAAATCTGAACCTAATCAATTCATCGACCAGGGAGTTTGATGAACACCATAAATGGAAAGTGGTGATATGATCTGACAGATCCTCGCCAGTCTTCCCTTCAAACTTTGGAATGTCTGAGGGTAGCTTAGTGGGGACCAAAGACCAACCCGGACTATAATGAATAGGATCGTTAGTCAATTTCGATAGATCTAGCAAGTTTAACGTTGCCAGAAATAGTAAGCGTGGAGGAGCCTGGGAATTCCATCCCCCATAGGAAGGATTCCCCACATTCTGAAAAGAATAACTTGGATTTGTTGAGGCACCAGGTTGCCAGATGTTGTTCATAAAAATTTCAAGCCATAATAAAATCCTTGCTACCCAAAATTCGGAGAAGGACCCCCTCCCAACATGGAGTTACTATACTATACACAGGAACATTCCCTCCAACCAAGGTATTAAATGGAGAAGAAACCCCTTGGTAAGGGTTCAAAGCATTTGAAACAGAGAAAAAGGCTGAGAAGTACTCGATGAAGGGAAAGGAACATTCCCTTGGTGACTATTGAAGAACTGACTCCCCGCTCCTAATGCTGTCAAAACAGGGTTCCATCCTGAAAATACATTAGAGCTTTGACCTCCAAAAAGAGTATTGAAACCTTGAGTCTGAGAGGTAAAAGGCAAGAATCCTAAGGAAGGGTTTGAATGAGGGATATGCCCACTTCCAAATGGGAACCCTTGAAATGAAGCTGATCCACTAGCCATAGAAGGTATGGGTGCAGAGACAGTTGAAGCAGCAGAAAATGAGAAAGAATGAATTCCACTAGTGGGCATTCCATAAGAAAAGAGACTAGATTGAGAAGCATGTGCCTGGGTGTTTCCAGAGCCAAGCATAGCAGCACTAGAAGTGATTTTCGATATGGCAATAGTTCCTCCTCCTTCAACTGAAAGAGGAGTCTGAACACTTGCAGTGTTCACATTTGAAGCTGTGTTCTCAGTCGTGGCCATCGAAAGAAAGGGATACGATGGAAAAGGTCTAGCCGATCTCTGAGACTCGGACCCGATGTACTGAAGAACGTCAGGACAACTTGCAAGAAGAGGAGATGGAAGAGACTCAGTAGGCTGAGGGACTTCCTCTAATTCAACTTCTTTTGCTGGAAATAAAAATCTAGAGATGAGTGGAGCACTCCTCTCTACACTGACACTAACACCAAAACCACCCACAGAAATAACAAGCCCCAATGGAGGATCACTCTTCACTGCATTCGAAACCACCGAGTGAAAATCACCCACCGAATTACTCCTACGCCTTCTTGAAGAAGGCTTGACACTCGCGAGAGAAAACCCACGAAGCCTCTTCGATTGACGAGGCGATCGGTCAGCCACTTTAAGAGATTAATTTTATACTCAAAAAATATAAGAAGCTAAGCAATCTTAGGAGCAAAGATATCACTCTAAAAATTTCCTATTAAACAGCCAGACAAGCAGCTCTCATGTATTTCCACTCCGAGTGGTGAGGACCAGACACCAAAATATAAGAAAGCGAAATAATAGGACCTTCCGAAAATAGTCTAGAGTAATTACGCCACAGGCCTACTAGCGAAGGTAACATAAACAGTTACGTTGACCTCCTAACAATAGCATTTACTAGTGTAAGTCTCCAAGCTTCACAAGGGCACTCTCCAGAAGTACTAATGGAAGTGATGCAATTTTTGTCTCAGGTACCACGGGTATTCCCCCCCGCAGTCACCTGTGTCGTCCCTAGGATAGGAAACTAAGGGCACCAATCCGTATCGACCGCTGGGCGGAACGGTCTTAGGTCAAGATTTAGAAAATAGGAGAGGGGGTATCTCTCTTCTCTGCCTACACTATCCCTCACGTTTGACTCTCTAGAGGAGAGCTTTCCCGATCCACTTAACTTTGTTGGATTTTTCTCTTTAATAAAATTTCTATGTTTAACAATTTGAGCGGCCTTGGAGATTTAACTCTCCACTCACCTAATCTAAGGCCCTAAAACCTAGCTATTTGGTGTATGATTAATGATAATGATACAAAAACTTCTAGTTTCTTTCAATTATATCGCTTGGTTTAAATTGGTTGTTACTTAAGTCAAGGGTATACGGAATTCATGGTGTTTGATGACGCAAAAGAAATCAATGAAAACATAGTTACATGCAAATGCAACAATTTCCTTTCGATGAAAAGCGATCTTTACATGGGTTCTACGAAGCTAATTAAGAAAAAACTTTGTTTTTTTCTTTTCAGACACTCACGCTTCACACAATCCATAAAACTATGAAAAACACTAAAAATTCTCAAATGCACTTAATGCAAACTACCAATGATATGCAAATTCTAATATGATAACTCTAAAGAAGCAAAAAAGAGTTTCTAGAAACTAAATGGTTCAATCACTTTTTGACAGAAAAACAAGGCTAGTTCCAAACAGAACTCCTATGCATAAGAACAGCAAAATGTACTTGATATAAAAGAGAGAAATCAAGAAAAGACTTCCTTTAAAATCAAGCCAAAAACCAAAGACTAGAAACCAACGAAAAAGCTTCAAAAGATATTATGAAACCATAAAAACAAACTTAAAGAAAAAGCTACGGAAAACACAAAGGTTTTTTGGGCCTTTCACTTATAATGGAAGACAAAAGATTTCAAGAAGACAAGCATAAACTACCCAAGGACCAGAATCAAACAAAATGAGTCTCAACAAGGCTTCAAAGTGCTCAAGACAACTATGTTACTTTCGTAGTGGGACTCAAATGAGTAGAAAGAAGCACAAAACTCAAATAATTGATTCAGTACATTAGTATAATCTTTCAATGAATAATGACTCAAAAAAAAAAACAAAAATAGATTCTTCAAGATTCGCAACAAGGCAAGTCAAAGAAATCGAGAAAACCAAAATAGTCCAAGAAGCTAGAAACCAAAAGCGAAGCAATGCATAGGGCCAAGAAGAGCAAACAAATAGAGGATCACTCTTCTGAATGACTAGAATAGCCAAGAACTTCAAGAAAAAATCTTGGTGCTTCAGCCGCAATTGCAATCACACAAAATAGGCAATTTACTAAATGGCTACGTTTTCACAAAAGCAAGAGAGAAAAAGATATGCAATCACCATAAACACAGTCCAAACACCTTAAAGACACCACAGGAATGGTTCACCACAGACAGAAAATACTACAGAGACTGGAAACTCAAATTTTCAAATTCTTCCAGGGATACGCGGTTTTGCAGAGTGAAAATAGCGTGTATACATGACTGTAACCAAGGAAACTCGTGTATACGCGGGCCCCTTTGGAAAATATAGGAGGTATACACGACCGTGAAGATACTAAGTTGCGTATGGAAATAAAGATAAGGAAAAAAGAAAAAATTCAAGCCTGATCAAGGGACCGGGTCTTTTGTCTGATTGAAAAATACTTACTAAATTGTAAAAGGTGATAAAAACCTGTCAGGAACCTACGAGACAAATAAAACAATCCAAACTAGGAATTACACGAATGTAATCCCTAGAGAAGTTGCCATTATTTTTTTTGGGGCAATGTTACCCTAAAGGTCTTGGGTTGACTAACCTTCACAAATCAGGGGCATGTCATTACAAGAAGGACTCACTTGACCAACTTCTATGCATTAAACTAGAAACTACAAGTTGCAGACCTTACCCGGATATCCTTCGGTTGTAGTAGATCCCGTGGGGTGCAAGCCCCTTGTAGCTCTTTGTGCTCCGAAATCTGTAAACGAGCAAAGAACAAGCACAAAATCCTAGTTGTAAAGCATATATATGTTCTAGATGTTAGTGAAAAGCATGCATAATCTCATAAAAACAATATTAAATGAAAAATTTAAGATCATTACACATGTATAAAAGATTATTGACACGTAAACATCAGGAACAAGATGGCACTTTTGTTATTAATGACATGTACAGTAAACAAATGTGGAGAGATCACCTTAAATCTGCCATGGACTTCGAGCATATCGTCCTCTGGATCTGTCCAACCCTAGCCTCTCAAGATTTCTTCCAAGAATGGTCTACAATGGATGTCACATAGGGTAAGTGAACATCTTAAGGAAACAAGGGTTTCCTGAAAATATCTGGGAAGTTCAGGAGGCACAGGGAATATATCAGACTTGGATAGGGCTCCAACAGCATATAATATCTATATTTCTCTCTCTCTTCCTTCCTTAGGCCATTCCCTTGAGGGGCTTTTATACTCCCTCAAATTAGGTTTTTCAGTTGGGAACAGTTAGGCCATAGGCTAGGGTAGTTAAGTTACAGGAACAACCGTAAACCCCGCCTCAAAAATAGAGAAATTATATATTTTTTAATGTTTAAAAATGCATACGCGGTTCTCTATGTATGGACTCGCATGTATACGCGGAAAATTCTGGGCAGAGTCGCGTATGGGTTTTAAGAAACTATTTTTTGAGAAATATGTCCAAGTCTGAAGGGAAGGGTTTCCCAAGGCCAATGTATAAGTCATCAAGTATATAATGGTGATAAATGATGATGTAACACATGGTATTTTACCAATCAAACAAAGTGACTCAACTTGGCTTGTTTCAACTTCATTTTGAAAGACTGATGTAAGTCCAAGGATTGAAGGGCATTCCTTTGTGTCATGATTTTCTGAACAAATAACACATATTCTACACTATCAAGAGGTCATTCTCTTAGAGCATGTTTATTTCTGCATTTAGGACAAAAAATTTGATAACGTAACATTTCCATCTTTATCTTGTTTTGAATTTTAAGAGTATCTAATTGTTCACTAAGACTTGCTAAAATATACGTTTTAAAGTTGTCAAGAAAAATTCTTATTTCAGCTCTACTTACTGTCTGAGTTCCATATTTATTGATTCTAGACATTACAAGGTCTCTTGGATTTTTCCTGGTTCTAGCCTTACCTCTTGAAATATGTGTACACGATTCACAAATCTCTCTTAATGATAACTGATAAACATCTCATTTTCCCATTAAATTGAGAATATCTACCCACTCATCTCTAATTTATTTCAGCAAAAGAGCTTTCAGAGTTTCATCGTCTAGATTATGCATTTTATCCCTTTTAACATTATAAGCAAATCTTTCAACCAAATCTTCAAGATTTTCATCCTATTTTTGCATCATTTTAAAGACTTCATCTTTAAGGTTATGAGGCATACAATAATATTTATATTTTTCTAAGAACACATTATTCATGTCTTCCCATGTTCTTATACTATGTATTCCTAATCCCATAAACCATTTAAGTGTTTCTTCTTTAAGAGTGGCTGGAAGAAATTTCAATTTTTGAGAATCAAGCAAATAGTCATTAGACCTACACGAGACTTTAAATTCAAAAAGAAATGTTCCAGGATCCTCATGCCTTACTCCATGGAAATTAGGGATGATGGAGGGTGAGATATTCTTCATTATGGTTGTGTATCTTTATCTAAGATGGGAATCCGAAAGGTTCTAGTTCTCTTCTACCACCTCTTATACATATTCCTCCTCCTCCTATAACTCTTCCTCCTCCAATCCTAAGTTCACCATTCACATTATGTACTTATCCTTCCCCTTCTCCTGCCATTGTAAATTCTTCAGAGCTAAAATAAGGTTCTATATTTGGATTTTCTAGTCCCTCCTCTGGTTATTCTACCAATGGAATGTTAAAATAAGTTTCTCTTTCTTCTTCACTAGGGACTTCTATTTCTTGTCCTATAAGTTGTTCTCCAGTTGAAGATAGAAAGATTACTCCTTCTGTTGGGGATGTAGGTTCTTCTACTATAGCTTCAGTAGAGGAAGTTGGTGAATCCATAGATTGGATCTTGGATCTATGTGCCTCAGGAAGTCTATGTCTACCTACAAATGATGGAATACGAGTTTGGGTGGATGGTGTGACACTACGAGGTCTTGGTGGGGTGAGTGGTGATTTTGGAATTGAACTCCTACCTATACTTATAAATCTACCACTAGAATCTCTTTCCCTATGCATAGATATTTTTTTATCATTGTTTTTTCAATTTTATTCAAATGAAAAGAATATTATATACACTTCCCCCCCCCCTGCAATGATGCCAAAATGTTGATAATTTAATTGATCTTAAATGACTTCATAAATTATCGACCAAGGCTTGTAAATTGATGAATTATATGTGCACCATTTGTGCTAGGATTACTTATTATGTGAGTAATTTTTTAATTGAATTAGGATGTTTTCATGAACATGTTGTATCTAAGAATCACTCAAAGTAAAAATGATTGTCACTCTTGTAGGAAAGGAAGATATGACACTAACAAAAATAAAGCTAATCTAAAGTGAAAAAATAAATATCACACTTAGAAAAATTAAATCTAAATCTACTTCACACTGCCAGAAAAATAAATAAATAAATAAATAAAAATAAAATAAAATAAATAAATAAATAAAATTCAGAAGTAAATATCACACTAGTAAAATTAAATTTAATCTATTTCACCTCTAATTGAAAGAAATTATACCTCTAATTGCAATTTCCAAATCAAATAATTCTACTTTCTATCAATCAAAATGTTACATGTGCATAACAAATCCCTTTGATTCATTTCTTCATTCTTCACACGAGATTAAATCTATTAAATCAATTATACAAAAACAATTTTACAACAAATTCTATTTACTAATACTACAACAAATTCTATTTTAACTGTCACAAGTGTTCTCTGGAAATCAAAGTTATAATTACTATGATAAATTAATCCTATGAAATAGAAAGCTTAGTTAGAAGTAAAAATGAAACCTTACAACTCTCAGGGGGGGGCCTCCCATGAGGGAAAGTACACAAATATCAATAGGGACTAATCACGCTTCTATATGCACATCACAATGGAATAAGAAGCTCGATTAAACAATTTGCAAAGAGTTTTTAAAATAATAGCTAGTGATGTGTATCATTGTGCCGAGAGACAGGTTTTATAACCTCCTTGGTTAAATTGTTTGGAGATTTCTAAGCCTATCCTTCTCAAAATGTCTTAAAATAACATCTCTTTAATAAAATAATGATTCTTCATGATTTTCTATCGAAGAATAAAATCATGAGGAAAAATATCAACTTCAATCAACGATCTTCTTGCCCACCTGATTTGTCTTCAAGCTTTCCACTAGGTTGACTTTCACGTTGACCTACTCCTACAACATCCTTATCACCTTGCTAGATTATAGGGATAGGTGGATATCTTTATGCCAATTTATAACTATTTGTTCATATGCTACATTCCTAAACTGGTGTTTCACAACCTATAGATTCTTCAAGTAAGCTGCAGAATCAATTACTAGTTGCAAAATTGATGCAATTCGGTAGCTTGTGCAACTATTAAATAAAATAATAAAGAAACTATGAAACTATGAATAAAATGTGATTAAATACCTATCTTTTCTTATAACCTTGCAATTTGACACTTCATTGGAGTTATTATGGTAAAAAAGGAAGAGAATGGAGTTTAAGAAGGGTGTCAAAAAGGAACAATTTTGGTCTTCAACAACCATGAGAAAATCTTGATCATAAATCTAGTCAAGAGAGGTCAAATTTAAGCTTTCACCTCCTTTGCCCAGATGCTCCAATAGGATCAAGGTCATATCAATCAATCACCCTCATCCATTTCCAACATCCACCCATCATTCTCAAGCCTTTCCCATTCATTTTCCTCGCTAACCCAAAGTGCAACAGGAAAGTTTTGTTTTTCTACAGGATTTCCAAAATACACAATACATAAATTGTTTTTACCATATCTTGAAAAACATCTACCAATTGTGTTACACCATTTTCTGGTCATCTAACCTATTATCATTAGATAGACCCAAGTACACCATGTAAGACCAATTTTACCCTAAGTAAAATTGCTTTCACTATGAAAATAACTTAGTAAACCACATTTATTAAGTTGTTTATGGTCTAAAAAGGAAACCCCATGAGGAAATATTAAATAAATCTACATTTGTTTGATTTTCCTCAAGGAATAATTACTTAAACATTAGTTTAATTAATATTCTTGGTTATATTTAACCCAAAACAAGGAAATTTGTTAGATAAATCACTATTTATCTTATTATTTTCTAAAGAATAGTTATTTAAACCTTATTTAAATAATATTCTTTATTAAATATGACTAAATCGCCCATAAATAATTAAATAAATCATTATTTATTTGATTATTACTCAACCACATCCTTAAAATGATAAATAAATCATATATTTATTTATTATTTACAAATAAAGGGATTTGACTTGACCCAAGTCAAATTCCTTTTCCCTCCAACAAATATAATAAAATATTCCATAAAAGTTGGATCTTGATTTGGTTAATAATATTTTAATTATGCACCAATATCTAGACTAACTCAATATTTTGTTATAAATAGAAGGGTTTTCCCATTCATTTACCACCTTTTGTTGCCTAAAGATCACTCTACATCTATACTTTGGGTCTAACTATTGATCCACCATCATAGTCATATTTTGCTACCATTTTTGTGTGGGTTTTCTACACCATCAAGAGAGAGAAGTTTTAGATCTGAAGTGTTGAGGACTTACAAGAACCCATCCCATTGAGAAGAACTGGTAACACCCTTTTGTGTTTTCCTCCCAGGTGCCCATAATACAAAAATTCATTCAACATATTCTTGTTTTGTCTATTGGATGCATGGAGTAAATCTTGTTTTTCTATTGTTTAATGTCTTCTAATGCATAGATCTAGATTTTTGCAGCATTTATCTTGATGACCTAACTGCAGATCTAATGATACTAACAGCCATCTTTGCTGTTAGGGTTGTTTGTTATGCACAGCTAAAGTGGTATTTTTTTGTATGCTTGGAATTAAGATTCATACTAACACATTGGATGATATGTTTCATGGGGATATGCACAGGGACGATAGTAACATGCTCAAGAAATTTTAGCAAATTCCAATGCATATTTTTTGAGAAATCGACTGCCCTCACCTACAACCATTTTTTATTTTTTTCATGATTCGTGCATCCATTGGCCAATATTTTTATGGAGAGATGCATGAGGGTGATTGAAACATGCTAAAAAAAAATTAAGTGAATCCAATCTACCGTTTGTGAGATATGGATCAAACAATTATGCTACAAGATTGACCAAAATTTCCACAAGATTATGATCTACATAGAGAACGGGTTCATATTTTATGTTTTCCATAGGGGAACGAAATGATAGGTCCACCACACCACCATCACCCATCGTCCACACCATTTATCCACTTCTCCACCCAAATAATAATCTTTTTCCGTAAAAAAATCCCATTTTACCACTCCTTTCACTATTTTCACCACAACCAAAGCTTCTAATATGAGTTTAACATGAATTTTCAAAGTTTTTGTATGCATTGTATGAAGTTTAATGTGATCATAAGGGGGTACTTGTGATTACTATAGGAAATAACCCAATACTATAGCAGTCTGCACAAACCCTCCAAGACCACTGTTAAAAGCACTTGGAAGCACCAGAATGAAGCACTGAGGGATCATCTCCTTGATCTTGGGCAACCACAAAACTTCTGCAGTGTTGCTACATGGTAAATTGTACACCTTCAATAGTAGAATTTGATCCATCTTCTAAAGAACCTATATTTTCAAGCTTCGATCAGGCAAACACATTTCAAGAGAAAAATAAATAAAAATTTCATAGCAAAGCTAATGCATGGAGAAACGAGAATAAGAAGACGACACCTCAAAAATACAATAGATCAGCCATTACCTCTATTTAGAAACAACATGCGACCATCAAAGGATCGTCACTAGCAGCTTTAGAACCACCAAAGGAAACTTCAATAGTCATATCAACAACCTCAATATCACCTACAAAAATACATCAAGGGTAAGGCCCATGTATGCAATCCTCGAAACCTATCCTATAGACTTATTTTAGCTCAAAAAATGTTGCAAATGTATGAAGGAAAATGTTTCTTATAGCCAAACTTAGTAGTATAGAAGCCTCGACCTATCTTGCAGTTAAGTTCACTTTTCCTCCAAGGCACCCAACGAGTGGGAGAGGAACAAGAAAAAAGTGAAGAAGACTTGAGAAAGTGGATTCTAATAATTTAGTCGTGATGGAGTACGAGTGTTAAGGGGTAGGTGAGGTACAACTCAGTTAAAGCTCTCTGATTTTATTTTTCATGCAATATTGTTTATATGAGAAAAATAAATAAATAAATAAATAATAATAATAATAATAATGTAAAAATGTGGGTCACCACCTCTTGGCATGAAAACAAGAGTTTCTATAGGATACATACATGTTGCTACAAGATCATACAAGTTGCTACAATAACCTGCAGGCACTGCTACAAGATACAGACATGCTACTATAGGAAGTTAGAAAAGTGCTACATTAGAGATCCTTTATAAAAATTATGCTACTATGGTGTTGCACAATGATTAATTAATTGCTAAAATGTACAAAGAAACACAATAGAGTCGCAAAGGATTTGCTACAGATAGTATGGGCTGCACAATGGTAAATTCTTCAATGGTGAGTATCCAAGTCACTCGGTCGGTCATCACATCATTCCTTTCTTTTGATTTAGGTTAATCACAATAATTTCTCCCTTTGTAAGAAGAAAGATCTTTATCTTAAGTTTTTTCGATTCCAGAATTTAATGAGCAAAGTATAATTTAGATTGCTAGTCAAGGGTGTTCATAATAATTTAATGTATAGTATGATGTGTCATGACCAAGAATCCAAAATTCACTCTTGCATCTGAAAAATGAGACCACTATTGTCAAAATTATTCCTTTTTTAGAGCTGCTACAAGAAACTATGTTTCCTGTAGCAGCCTCTGTTTGCCACCATATTACTTGTTTTTTTCTTTAAGAGGAGTTTTACAAAGGCTGGAAGACAAAGACGTTAGGGGAAACCCTTAGTGTTTGTTGTGGAGGTATCAAGGACACATAGAATCCTATGAATTAAAAACTAAGTGGTATAAGTAAGACTCTAGCCCTGTACATAAAATTCATAGAATTCATAATCTGCAAATATGGGAGGAGGATTTAGGAGAAGAAGAAGCTAAGATTGAAGGGGAGAAATCAATGAAAGGATCATAAGAAAGGATAGAGTAAAAAAGATAAAAAAATAAAGGTTGAGCCAAAGCCAAAGAAAGAAATTGAAGAGCATGCAGGGTTCCATTCAACTGAGGAAGCTATAGAGACATTGAATGTGGGACATCAAAAAATTCGTCTGAGGCATACAAGAAGAACAACAGGGAAAGAAGGTGGGTAGGTTGTTCAGAGGACGAGCAACAGTTTCACTAGGGGGGTATGATGGGCTTCCAAACTAGACACAAATTAAGGTCCATCTAACCTTTCTTAGGAACATAAATTATTTATTAAATCTCTCCTCCTACACTTAATAATGTTTTTTAGTTTTAATATATTCTTAGGAAGGTTTAGATATAATTGCATATTATGTGCCTAATATTATTTAATCTTGAAAAATATTGAGATAATATGGAGTAAATTCTGAATAAGATAATATAGGTACTTTCGCCCTACTACAATATAGACCAATATTGTAAAATAAATGAACAAGATATCATGAAATTATTGAAAAATTATGGAGCTCCATTGATTGAGAAAATCTAGGGATGTGTTCCCTTCCATTTAATGAATATTCCTGATGTTGGGAATCATATCCATTGTTTGAGGGATTCCTTTTAAGGAGGATGCTTCCCCATCTATTGTATAAGTACCAATTTTAATTTTCCTTTAGGGGTAGGTATTTCTTAGTCGTCTTGTGGAGAAAAATTATTATTTAGCAGCTCCATTTTCATTTCTATCATGGATGTAGTTGGATTGATTCAAATAATGAAGTTTTGTGCCATTTTTAGCTTCTAAAGATTGGTTTCCTTCGTAGGACTCTGGTTATCCTTGGGCTTGGCCATCCGAGGAGCCTCAAAGGCATGCTATACAATTTCTTTCTCTCCTTTGAATGTCTTTTTCACTTTCATCTCTTATTTTTGCATTTACTATTCATACTTATTTTGTTGTTGGTAATATTGGTTAAATAATTTAAGTGAGTTTTTTTGTAGGTTATTACAGAGTCACAAGTTTTTTTGTAGGTCATTACAGATTCACAAGCACTATGAATCCTTATAACAACTTTGAAAAGTCATATTCATCATTGAGCTACTTGGATTGGTTTACTAGTTCACAGATCTATAATTTCTGGAAGTCTCTTGTAGCAAAATAGTAGTAATTTTATGTTATTTTTTAGCACGTGTTAACGAGGCTATTTTAGGTTGATTCCACTTGGATTGAGTCCTTCACTCCTCAGTTGTGCAAAGAATTAAAGCATACCACAGTAAATAAATAGGCTTGTAATTAAATCTCAACTTAAGCGCACGTGGATAGAGGACAAAAATGGCCATAGGGACAATATAGAAGAGAATAATGGCAGTAGATATGAGTTACATGGTAGAAAAATCTAAAAATGGGGGTTGGATCTGATACCATGTCAGGTTAAGAGTAACTCTGAATGAATTTTTTGAGTTTTCATCAAGATATAATATGACTATATACAAGGAGAGGGAGATTATTGTGTTTCATATCCAATGTCTCTTTGTATTCCAACTTCTTTTATTTTTCTGTTTACAATATTTACATAGAATTCCTAATCCCAAAGATTAGGTGTGTCTACACATAAAAGAGTTTTTTTTAAATATGAGTGGTTAAGCTTTGATATTAAATGGAACTTATCTAAATTATACGATGTCTTGAACTTTTTTTTTGTAAGCTTGGTAAGTAACTGTCATTCATTCATTTGCAAAACAAGTTACATCCATATGAGTCATTCGGTGACCTAAACCTGCCCATCAGGGAAACCAAATCTGTTGGCCACTTAAACACATTATAGGCCATCCAAAATGTGAAATTTTTAAGTCTGACACACAAGACCTTATAGGCATGAATACTATCACAACAATATTTTCCTACTAAACAATAATATTCATAGTAAACCGAAATATACACCACCAGCAAAAACCTCGAAAACATGCAATATTAACAGAAAGTGATTTCAGTCCTCAGAGGACTCCACAGGATCTAGATCCTTAGGACTGGATCCCGAAAGTTCTGACTGCGAGAGACACAGAATGTGTTTCTCAATTCTTCCCAAGAGAATTTTTGTTGTAGAATTTGAAACTGTACCAGCTGGAATTCTCTCTGGATATCCTGGAAACCAGGAGCAAGTTTACTTACGTCTTCTGGAATAGCCATGATGGATTTAGAAACCAGACTCTTCATAATCCAATATAGATGAATATTTTTTTTATATTGGGTGATTTTTCCCTGAGTGTGACTTGGATCTGGAACCATAAACCGCCAATCATCCTCTTGAATTTATTCAACAACATTCTGATTAAGCTCAGCCTCCCACATTGCAATCTGTTGTTTCACTTTCATTGTTGTACTATACGCCTGCGCCACTGCTTGGATATTTTGAGCATCAGTCCTCCTTCCACTCCTTCGCTATGTGCGGACAGAGGGCGACCCTCTGTTGGTACCCCTTCCATTCCCGCGACCATTACGCTGGCCTATGGTGGCCTTAGAGCTTGCTCCATGAGCCATGCTACCAGTCCAACCTTTACTAACAACGCTTCCAGCCCGAGTGTTATTGCCACTCATGGCCCACTTTCCCAGCAAAGCCTCACATTCAAAACATAAAACCAAATTAGAGGAACATGTGGTATATACCATACAATTAAACCAAACACAACTTCCATTAATACACAGTCTTAGGGTAATAGAAACAACTAAAATAGGAATGCCCCATATTTCCAAACCCTCATCAAATGCCTCATATTCGAGAGGTCCAATATGGTTCTGCTCGGGAGTCAAGCTTTTCATAATTTAGGCATTTAATGAGACTCTGCTCCTCAAACCAACAGGCCTCATAGACCCCAATTGAATAAGAACATAGAGACATAAATTTCAAATTCTCAACCATTTTCAAAATTATTGACACAATAATAAACTTTCCAGAGTTAAACAAATAAACAATATACTTGACAGTGCTACATCAGCTTACAAAGATTCCCATGCAAGATAAGTAAATTCCAAAAACAATGGATAAAAAGATAAAAACAACAATCTTCTCCACATAAACCTTCATTCCATAAGCAGCACCCACATTTCCTTTCCAAACCCAATTAAACATGCATACAGAGCTTAACTGTGTATGTCATGGAGCAGAGTGTAGTGGAGAAGGAGATACATACTCGACTTCCATCGTTGTTACTGCGCAAAGCTTGGATGCTAGTAGGACCCACCTCCACCACCTGAATCTAGCAACCCAAACCACACACAACCAGAGCCGACTTGAAACACCAACATGCACGGTGGTGTATTAAAAAATTTCTTTGGGATTATACCCATATCAACCATGTCGTGAGCCTTAATCGCTCGTGTGTGGCCCCTCTGAAACCACATGCATATACAACCTGGGTATCGCCTAGTGGCTTTGCCACTTTTAATTCTTAGTGTCAATCCGATCGCCAGGACAGTACTCCGTCAGCTCTCACCCTGATCGGGGAATATGATGTCTTGAAATTAATGCAAACTTAAGGATGCAATTATGATAATAATAATAATAATAACATAGAAAAATGACAACACAAAGTAAATAAAATAAATAAATGTAGAAGTAAAAACGCATGTAATCATTGGTAATAAATCATATTTTCCCTAATAATAGTAAAGAAGAAATCCCAATATCATGTATTGTCACACTTCTATCTGCACAAATTAAGTAAACATCTCAAACAAAAACCTTTGATAGTATATACTGAAGGTAAGTAATTCAAGTTATAGTTGTAAAGAAGTGACGGTGATCATGTCAGCCATCAAATCCTTACAAGCACCAAGATATTAACACAGAACAAATAAAAAAATCTCTAAAAGCTACAAATAAACCAATTAATGGCATGCATTAATAAATTAACCTTAAACTAATTAGTCAAATATCTTGATTTAAATCATTTATATAATGTCAATCAAATTACCAAGTTCAAAAATTTGGTTCACACGACAAGTGTAAGAACCATTGTAGCATAAGTCTTCTTCTTTTTTTAAAACCAAACAACACCACCCCCTCAAATGATAAATTAGGGTTTTATATACAAGAGGTTTAATAATTTCCATGTACTTGTGTGTTTAATTGCATAATTAAATAAAAAATATTTTGGAACAACTTTAAAATTTTAATCCGTTCTTCAATGTGAACCTAACGACTTTCTCCTTAGACTAGCATTACAGGTAATTCTTCATTGAGTTAATTTTCTCAAATTTTTAATTTGTTCGTAGTTAATTTCACCCAAATTTGCAATCAATTACCCATTTGTTTCCCTTCATGATACACATCAAAATTATTTCTAAAATAATTACATAAAACTCCTAAGTAAACTACCACAAATGCATTTCTTACATTGTTTCTTTAAAATTTTCCAAAACACTATGAGTAGAAATTATTTGCCTAAAACATCATACCTTATTTCACTTTAATTTCTCAATAGTAAATCGAGGTAAATCCCTTCCAATTATAACAAAACCCAAAATTCTAAAATAGATTCACGTACCTTATGTTTTATATAAATTTATTTGTTCATTTCTCAATTTGATCCTTATGGTAAGTCTTGGTAAATTCCTCCAAACTATAACGAAAATCTTAAATCCTAGAATACATTTCACGCATGTAAATGTAATTTAAAACAAATCCCCAACCATAAATATTAATGCAGTTTAATAAACTATTCACAAAGTTAAATAAAACTTTGGAAGTGATAAAGGAAGGTCACGAATCATAGTTTTCGGGTGATGAAAGGAGAGAGAAATTCATTTAACTTTGGAAGTGATAAAGGATAGGTCACGAATCATAGTTTTCGGGTGATGAAAGGAGAGAGAAATTCCTTTCAAATTGGGTACTTGAAGAGATCCAAGGGCTCTTAATGTTTTAAATCGATGGCTCTTAACAAATTCAAATGGAAAGATGGAGGCAGTTTAACAACTTCATTTGACCGATAGAATTAGAATCTAACGGCTTGTGGGTGAATGGATGACTGAAAATAATTTCGGGTGAGAAATTGTGGGTGTATTAATCCCTCTCCTTCGACCCAAAAATATGTGCACATTTGAGGTGGACCTGGTGCATTAGTTTAATGGTTTAATAAATATTTAAATGTACTTCTATAATGTACTTACGAATAATGTATACGCAAACAAAGAAGTACTTCTATAATGTCTTCTATAATGTATACGCAAACATATTTATCTTAGTGTACTTCTATAATGTCCTTACAGAATGCCCATGTAAAAATATTGGGGTAAATACATGGTTTACAAATCTAGTCCCTTTACAAATTAATTCAATGTCTTTTCAATTTGATTCAATGGTAAAGCCTTGCAAAATTTTCTCAACTATATAAGAGAATCTTAAGTTAATCTTAAATTATAAAATGTCTTTAACACAAGTGAATTTTATCTTCCAAAATTTTTAATATTGTGTTAGTAAACCTTGAATTACAAGAACTAATAAAGGATTACTTTTTTTGAATAGATAAAACTTATTCAAATGGACAAGGGAAGTAAAATATTAAATGTATTGGAGACTTAATCGTGAACTAACCTTTGTCTTGATCACTTAAATATAGGTTTTAAAATTTATTAATTACAAATACATTTTAAATAAAATAATATGCTTTTGGTTAGAAAAGACTCCCAAGTATCCCAACCAGCATGTTGGCCTCGAGAGATCCAAGGGTTGGTAACAAACACGGTGGAGGGTCCACGTTTTCATCGGGGCAGACTTTTTCATCATTTAATTATTCGATTTGGACCAGTAGTGTTATATATGGACATCAGAAGTAAAGAACCAAATATTAAAACATGCTTTGATATTTTATTTCGGGGGAACAAAGTTTGCAAAAAGTTTAAAATCTATGTTTTCATCCATATCACTTACACTCTAACCTATGTTTCCATAAATGAGAATGGTGTTAATTACGCCGAAAGGTGTTCCCTTTACCGGCTTTAGCCAAATGTAACTGTTCTTTCAGCCAATGGGAGGGCTTTCTCATCGCCCTTTTAATCAGTAATATTTTGACAAAAGTAAATAGATTATTGGTCGTAGTTGTCAGCTGTCCACCACGTTACGCCACAGTGGAGATGTTATGGATGTATTCACAGTGGGCGAGCCTTATTTCAGCGGCTATCCGCCCATTAATGCGCCCAGAGGTGGAATGGCCACCGCACGATCTACGGTTTTAATCTGACAGCGGCCATTCCACCCCTGGGAGCATTAATGGGCAGATAGCATCTGAAATAAGGCTCGCCTTCACAGTGCAGATGTTATGGATGTATTCCATGTTCGTTTATAGTTTCACCTACCACACCAGTTAATGAAACGCTCGTACACTAAGACTTGGCCTGATTGATTACATCTAACATCGCTCAGCCCTTACCACTGTCAGCCCACTCCATTCAAACGGCTATTCTTCTCACAGGCAATGAAGAGCCCCATTTGCAAATTCTTCTCCTTTACACTTTCCCTCTTAAGATGGATTGACCTCAGACTGGAATCGAGGTGGGTTTTTGCCAGTTGCTTTCACATCTTTTCCTTGGGAGAATTTGCCAAGAGTCTGGATTGAATTATTATTTTGCAAGCCTTAGGTAACAATCATAATGCAGGATTATGCCAAGGAGATTCGAACTCGTGCAAACGAGTTACTCCTACGAGAAGAATGGTCCGAAGCCATACAACTCTATTCCGAATACATTGACCACTGCGAGTCCCACGAGGAGCTCAAGAAATCACTGTGTGTAGCCCTGTCCAACAGAGCAGAGGCTCGAATCCGGTTGCGAGATTTCAAGAATGCAATTCGAGACGTGAACAGATCACTGGAGGCCGATCCAGTGCACCCGAAGAGCCTCTATTGCAAGGGAAGAATTCTGCTGGAGCTTAACCAGTATTCACAGGCTTCTGAATGCTTCCAATTGGCCCTCGAACACCAGCCCAACACCGCTCGTACACTGAGACTTGGCCTGATTGATTTGATCTAACATCGCTCAGCCCTTACCACTGTCAGCCCACTCCATTCAAACGGCTATTCTTCTCACAGGCAATGAAGAGCCCCATTTGCAAATTCTCCTCCTTTACACTTTCCCTCTTAAGATGGATTGACCTCAGACTGGAATCGAGGTGGGTTTTTGCCAGTTGCTTTCACATCTTTTCCTTGGGAGAATTTGCCAAGAGTCTGGGATTGAATTATTATTTTGCAAGCCTTAGGTAACAATCATAATGCAGGATTATGCCAAGGAGATTCGAACTCGTGGCAAACGAGTTACTCCTACGAGAAGAATGGTCCGAAGCGCCTGTGTCGAATACATTGACCCGCACGGGGTCCACGAGGAGCTCGAAATCGCGTGTGTGGCCACGCGCGGACGGGCGAATCCGGTTGCGGGAATTTCGGGGGTACGGTCGGAACGTGAACGAGATCCTTTCGGGCGGGTCCGGCGCACTTGAAGAGCCTCTGTTGCAAAGGGAAGAATTCTGCTTCGGAGCTTAACCGGTATTCACATGCTTACGAATGCCGGTCACAACTGCTCGAACACCGACCCAACACCGCTGCCCAACACCGCTCGTACATTGAGACTTGGCCTGATTGATTTGATCTAACATCGCTCAGCCCTTACCACTGTCAGCCCACTCCATTCAAACGGCTATTCTTCTCACAGGCAATGAAGAGCCCCATTTGCAAATTCTCCTCCTTTACACTTTCCCTCTTAAGATGGATGACCTCAGACTGGAATTGAGGTGGGTTTTTGCCAATTGCTTTCACATATTTTCCTTGAGAGAATTTGCCAAGAGTCTGGGATTGAATTATTATTTTGCAAGCCTTAGGTAACAATCATAATGCAGGATTATGCCAAGGAGATTCGAACTCGTGCAAACGAGTTACTCCTACGAGAAGAATGGTCTGAAGCCATACAACTCTATTCTGAATACATTGACCACTGCGAGTCCCACGAGGAGCTCAAGAAATCACTGTGTGTAGCCCTGTCCAACAGAGCAGAGGCTCAAATCCGGTTGCGAGACTTCGAGAATGCAATTCGAGACGTGAACAGGTCACTGGAGGCCGATCCAGCGCACCCGAAGAGCCTCTATTGCAAGGGAAGAATTCTGCTGGAGCTTAACCAGTATTCACAGGCTTCCAAATGCTTCCAATCGGCCCTCGAACACCAGCCCAACACCGCAGAATTCATGGAGTCCTTGGAAAGGAGTCGCAGGTTCGACTCGCAGTCGCGAAACGGGACATTCGATTTATCATAATGGATTTCAAATGGGTTCGCGGGGCGACCCCCTGAATGTGCGGAGTATGTGGGTCCCGTGGAAATTCGATCCTCTGACGTGGGTCCTGGCAAACGGGGGTTGTTTGTTACCAGAGATGTTGAAGCTGTACGCTCTTGGCAGTTTGCAAGCCTGTTGCCATAGGTAGGGGTATTCTGCCGGAGAAATTTGCAGAAAATGCGAAGATGGTTATATGGAAGGACCTTGTAACCGAGATTGAGAGGGTTGCTAGGCGATCCAGTAGGGTTTTAAGGAAAATTTATACTTTGGCAGAGAGTGATGACGGGAATAGGAAAAAAGATCTCGGGGTTCCGGATATGGAGTTGTTTAAGGCCAATGCAGTGTTAGGGTTTGAGTTTGAGTCCCCATGTGAGCCTGTGGATCTGAAGAGGATTTTGGGGATTGCAGACATCAACACACTCACTGAGAAGGGTTGTGGGGTTAAGAAGCTGGGGCATGGATTGTATTATTCTAATGAGATTGATTGCGTTGGGCTGTGGGTATTCCCTGCTTTTGTGAATCATTCTTGTAGTCCTAATGTGGGGCGGTTACATGTTGCGGATAATGTGTTTATCCATGCTGCGAGGGACCTCAAGGCAAGGGAAGAGGTAACCTTCGCTTATTTTGATGTGCTGCTTCCATTGGGGACGAGGAGGGAGCTCTGCAAGACATGGTCATTCGTGTGTCGGTGCCACCGGCGTGAATTGGAGCGGTTTCTAGAGGGCGATATGAGGGGCATTGAGGACGACATTGGGAGGATTTATAAGAAGCTCGGAGAGATGGAGATGACTAAATTGGCTCTGAAGCTGGAGCAAAAGCTTACCCAGTTACAGGGGAGAGTTAAGGCCAAGGATAGGCAGCTGATTCGTGCTTCGTTCGCCAAGGCTTATTGGCCCATGTTTAGGTCTCATGTGCTTCTGAAAAAATGGGGCAGGCAGATGCCCTGCATTGAGGGTGTTATTGATGTTGTTACTTGTGCATTGCCTGGGGATGAGACTGCCCTCCGTGCTGCTGCAACTATAGTGGATAAGTTGAAGGTGAGCAAGGGATTGACCCCATACAGAAAGGCCATGGATCGGGCTCTGCGGATATGTAAAGGACTGTACGGGAAACAGATGAAGAGTAATGTGATGAAGGATTTGATAGATGCCTATGTCTATAACAAAGGTATTATTGCTCCTAAGTCTTGCATATTTTAGCCTTCTCGCTGGCTCAATGCTGGTATACATTTTCTTTTGAAATCTAGATTAGCCCAGTAACTTCATTCAAAATTTGTTCCTATTCTTTTGCTCCTAGTCGAGTCAAAGATTTTTAGCCTCTATCAATTGCCCAATTCAAAATTCTTATTTGTGCAGAGGAACATCTCTTACCGTTTCTTATTCTTTTGTATTCCACAATCCCTGATAGGACAACTAATTTGACCACTTTTGCTTCCCAATACAAAATTTGAAAAACGAAGCAGCTCATCTCCCTTTTTCAAGCCCAATACCTTCATCACATTTTAGTTCTCTTTGAGTGCTGTGAGGGGAAAAAGAACACGGGAGAATTTCCCCAAACTATTAAGGTAATTTAATGTTTCGCAGATTCTAATTTTGATCTTGAGGTTCTGAAGCTTGGGGCTGAAACTCAACTCTGTCCTTATTGGGCACCTACATTCTCTATAGCTTGGAGTTTCATACCGTGTGTTGAAAGCTTTTCATAGGTTGGTGTTTAACTCGGAGGCATGGTATGGAGGTTTCAACATATGTTGAGATTAAAGAACATCTGCATAGCAGCAGGGGGTTTGTGACAGCAGGCATACTTTGTCCATTATTTTGATGGGCATATCAATGTTTTCTTTATCCCTTCTGAAGCAAAGTATGAGGTCGGAGACATTTTATCAAATCCATTTGATTGTATATCATAGTATAATATTCTTTTAATTTTAAATAAAGGTGCTCCTTATGGATTGATTCCATTAAATGGGGGAATTATTTGTTCAAAAACATGGTATGTGAGATCTACTGCCTTTAAAGAAGAATACGTGATTTATATTTGCATGTTAAAATATGTTTATGATTCTCTTCTCTGTCGAATAACTGGTTTTAGGATTTCAGATCAGTTTTTCTAAAATTTTATCATTAATGGTATGATAGAGAAATGTTTAGACTCTTTGAGTGAGATTTCAGATGATCTAGCATACGATGCAGAATATTGGTGTGACTTGGGAAGACCTGATCGTAGAGCTTAGCCCTAACAAGGAGATGCTTACATTGGTTAGAGATGATAAAGAATCAAGAATTAAAACTTTTCCTGTCATAACATTTAAATGAAGGATATCTTCAACTTAACAGAATCAGTGTATCTGAGATTTAAACTGCATAATGCATTTAATAAGAATGATTTATTTTTGCATGTCAAATACAACCAGTAATCTATTTTCTGTCAAATGACTGGGTTTAGAATTTCAGATCAGTTTTCCTAAAATTTTATCATGAATGGGATTTCATATGGTCTACCGTATGACACAGAATATCAGTGTGACTTGAAAATCTTGAAAAAAAACAGGAGAGAATTGCAGCTGATCTTAAGTAGAGCTTATGCCAATATTTGGTTGTAGATATAGAAAGAACACATCTGCAATAGTTTTGAACATGGCTCTAGTCATTGTATGTTTAGAGAGAGTTTGGACTCTCTTGAGTGAGATTTCAAATATTCCAATCTATGATGCAGACTATTGATGGACTTGAAAAACTTAAAAACTGGGAAGAGAATACTCTAATAACCATTCGACATTTTCGACTTTCTCAACAGGTCTCCTGACCAATTCCGGCCAGGCGTCCAGATCATTTGGCCGGATGCTGTTTTGTCATCTGTTCTCTTAATCCATTAGCAGGGTCCCCCAAATGTCAATGGAACTGGTTAGAGGTCCACTGGACATGGAGGACATTGGGAATTATTTCACGTGGTGGATTAAATGTCTACCTGCCTATGTTTAACAGTTTATGGCATCCTCCCCACGCAAACTTTCAAATTTTGAATCCACTGATTATATTGCGCATTTGACATCGCCTGACCCTGTCTTTATATGGAAGGAAGAAACATCGATTGATGGAGGTCATGAAGAACATGAGACTAAGTGATCTGCCCTTTTTCGTGAAGAGGAGGCATCTTTTCTCATCACCGGCCTGACTTATAGCCATGCTTATCTTAAGAATGATGCATGCCAAGATTCACTCAAACTAGCCAGACCTCGCTGGCAATGTCAGGTGCGTACTTGTTTGTTTTTCTGATTCCAAACAAGCAAGGCCACAGGGAACCACGATAATGAATAATGGGGGGAAGCCGACAAGCAGTGGATCAGAGAAAGAGCAATAGTTGAGTTTGCCACCAACGATCAGCTCTGGAGGCCTCAGACCTTTGCCAAATACAGAAGCTGTTTTAACTTTTCCCTGATTTCATGGGCGACCATGATTGTTCAGGACACTGCTTCTTGCTTCAGAATTTGGGAACAGGATGATGATTACGAAGATTGAGAAAAATCTTGCAGAGAGCTATAATTTTCAACCATAAATGATTAGTTGCATTGAATTTAGGAAGAACAAATTCTACATATCATTATTAAAATATCAAAAAAGCAAAAGTAGCAGAGGACAGGCAAGAGTATCATGCCACATATATCCCTAATTGGAAGAGTATTTTGTCAAAATCAATTGTTCCACGAAATCCAGATTATGTTTCATCAAAGCCATTGTTGAACGAAATTGAGAAAATATAATGCTGGAATGGATGCGGAAGCTTTGAAAGCGAAAACATCAACAAAAGCAGGGGAGAATTGAACCGCTGACTTCACATCAAGGAGTGTCTTAAGAGAGGAATCACATGAATGAGTACTTTAACAATGACCTTTAAACAAACACGGGAGAATTGAACAGCTGACTTCAAATCAAGGAGTGTCTTAAGAGAGGAATCACATCAATGAGTGCCTTAACAAAGATCTATGAGGAATCACATGAATGGGTGCCTTAACAAAGACCTATGGACAAACATGGGAGAATAATTGAATTGCTGACTTCACATCAAGGAGTGTCTTAAGAAAGGAATTGCATTGAAATGGTGACTTCACATCAACGAGTGCCTTAAAAGACACCCATGGACAAACATTAGTTATTTATTAAAATTGAAAAAGAATGTTAATTATTGTTTTTCAAATAAAATTGTGATTTTCAAAAACACTGAGTGACTGCTACATGTGAGTGCTACATCTACATGTGATTGCTACATCCTATGGACAAACATTAGTTATTTATTAAAACTGAAAAAGAATGTTAATTATTATTTTTCAAATAAAATTATGTGACTCTACATCCACCGGAAAATCCAGGTAAATCAATACCAAGGGTTTAAACTCTATTTGAATTTCATTATCTTAATTTAGTTTTAATAAAAAAATTTATTAAAATAAATTAATAAATCTAAAATAGTTATGTGTCTTATTAAAATTCCATTATCTTAATTTAATTTTAATAATTTTTTTATTAAAATAAGTTAATAAATCTAAAATAGTTATATTTGTTTTATTAAATAAAAAAATTAATACACTTTAATGTTAATTATTATTTTTGAATTAAATTATAATTTTTTTTTCAATGTGGTTCACGGACTACCCCACAGCAAAATTCTAAGTGGATTAACTTGAAGGATCTACTTGCCAGCCAAATTAGCAAGGCCTAACCCCAAGGGCATCAAGGAGATTTGACCATCCAAGTAGATCAAACTGAAAGGTGTTCCTATTATGAGCTTTGCTGGGATGAACAGTGCTCCCAGCCAATCTCTGTGCTCCACCTATCGCCCTTCCACCCTCTCAAAATTCGACACTTGGTGGTTGCTGCACCCTCCCGCTGTCATCTCCTTCCTACGCGTGTCAGCTCGTTCGCGACCGTCCTAGTGTCGCGTCGTCCCGCCTTCGGCGTTCCAGCGGGTCATTTGTTAAAATGATCAAGGAGGGAAAATAGGGGCTAACGAGGCCAGCATCAAAACAATAGTGTATTGTCTTTGTTGGAACAGTTGTCCTCTCAGAACTCTGAACATGATGAAATAGACTTTGACTTCTTGGGCAATAGGTCTGGACAGCCTTACATTCTCCAAACTAATGTTTTCAGTGGAGGAAAGGGGGACAGAGATCAACGCACATATCTGATGTCCCTATTAGAGTTTTCAAGAACAACAAGGATTTAGGAGTGAGGTATCCATTCAACAGTAAGTCTTATGCTTTTAATATTCATAGGACTTGTACTGTTGTTTTTGTCATATCCAGTTGTTCGCTTATTTGTGTAAATTTGGTTTTTAACAGGAATTGCACTTAAATGTATCCATCAATTGTTAAAAGTTTATTCATCAATGCTCTTATATTTGCTTTGCTTTTTTGTTTTGCAGCTTTAGAGAGGAGCGAAGCAAGTTAATCAAAATTTTGGACGGTTATTATGGGAGGCGTTCTCCTAATATTTTTGGACTTGCCTTCATATTGCTAGAGGGTTTGAAGAGTACTATGCGTGTGTATATATAAATAGCATATTCCAATACCTTCGATTGTGCTCAATGATGATAGGTCATTGTTCTTGGACAGGGATAAATTAGTTACGAAGTTAATGGTTACGATGTGAACATTTTCTTAATATTTGGAGTTATTGTCATATCTATGGATGTTTTGGAATTATTGTCATATCTATTAATATTCGAGCGCTTTATAAAAGAGGGAGATAGCCTCGGTGCATTATTAAAAAGGATATTCATTTGTTTTTATTATTATCAAATAAATTAAATGTTAAAAGTAATTAAATAATATTTAAAGTTTCAATTTATATATTTATTTTATTTTTTAGAGTTACATGCTATGATAAAAAAATAATGATAATAATACTAATAATAATAATAATTAAATAAATAAATAAAATATGAATAAATAAATAGAAATAAAATAAAATAAAGATAAAATTAAAATTAAAAATAAAATAGATAAAAAAAAAAAATTCTTAATTACAAAAATAAGAATAAAATAAATAAATAAATAGAAATAAAATAAAATAAAGATTAATAAATAAATAAATAAACACGCTTCAACCTAATCTATTCTAATGTGATCTTCGCAAAGACATTTAGTACATTTGCTTCACTCTTTCTAAAATAAAATAAATTGCTTTCTAATTGTTTGAGTCAAACTAGCCATTTCAATCTTACTCTCTCTACTATTTAGTATTTACTTAGTACTATTTACAACTTCAATCAATGTTTTTCTTTTTCTGTATACGCACACGTTTCAAATTGTGATGTGCATATATCATTTCAAATATGATTAACAATAATTTCACAAAAAAAAAAACTTCGAATATTACAAATATGCACTAGCAAGTCACTCTTTACTAATCTTATGCAATTTTAATTTACTATTTAGTGTTTGCTAAGTGCCATTGACAATTCCAATCAATGTATTCCACTTGCTTATACGCTTACGTTTCAAACTGTCATGTGCATGTGATAGTGCCCCCGCAAAATGCTTTCGTTTAAACCATTATTTGCAAAATCTACGCTTCTCATGCATTGCGGCACCACTTAATCTTCTCTCAAGAAACTGCTATAAGTACTTCCGTAAGCAGTTTCTTGTTTTCAAAACCATGAGTGCGTTTGTCAAAAGGGTGTGACAGTGGGACCCAAAATACACCATCCGTCTCCTTTCGGCGTTCCTTTGCACCACAGGTGCAATTGCTAGTGCTTAACACTAATTAAACATGAGTAATGAGAGGTGAGAAGGTTAGTGGGAGGAAAAAGGATAAGTGATCCTCCAAAATTTATTTTATTACTATTTTTTAAATTTAGTTATTTTATGTATATTTTTAATTATTTTATTTAATTTTAATTTTTAATTATGACAATTATCATTATAATGATTTCTTATAATTAAAATTATGTATTTTTCATTTTGTATAATAATTTTGATAATTACAATAATAATTATATTATCAAGTGAGCATGAATGTTTTTGCTTTTAAAGTTTTATGAGTTTGAGCTTATAATTTTGTTTTAGTGAGAGTGTGGCTACAACAACATAGGAGTTTGATAAACAGTATAAAAAGAATACAATTATGTATTATGTGAAAATAACTCATGTGACGAGGTAGATGTTAATATAGTAAATATAGATTTAGCGGTGGCAAAATTCACAAAGGTAACCTAGCTTTTGAAGAGGGTCGAATTTAGTGACAACATTTAGCTCTTACTGGGGGTGATGCTTCCATGTGAAGCAGCAAGAACTCTAGACCAAGTGCTTTCTAAATTCAGCATGGAGTCAATTCACATTTAGAACAAGACCTTTTAAATGTGTTAATACACTGCAACATATTATTATACAATTATAAACATTGAACATCAATTCGTTATAAATAAATGCCCTGTTAATAATTTTACCTACAATTTTTCATATTATGCAGGGGATATTTCCTTTACCACTATTAAATACGGATATTCAAGCTTGATGATAAGGCTATAAACTTACCATTTAGTTCACTCAATTTATATTTTACCCATGTCTCGACAGTGTGAGAGGTGCAAGCACAATTTCTCTTCAACATTTGATGTATCATGGAGATTAACCAGCATGTATATTGATGTCTTTCTTAATGTATCAGTCATAATTGGAATATTGATTTGATTCTTCGCCTTTCGATTCTCTCGGGTGGCAAGGAGGGCGTTAACAAGGCCTCGGGTTGCCACCTGAAATGAAAAGTAAGTTGTCAGATAAAAATGTTGGCCACCATGAGATTATTTTCGGTATTTTAAATTATTGTAGATTGTTGGATTAAAAGTACAACCATCGTTTGATGACTTCGGCCCTAAGTGAGGGCATTATCATCCGCATGAGTTTAGGCCAGAATTTAATTCCCTTCATTGGATTGATTGCATTTTATCTGTTCGATGATATAGGTGCACGATTCCACATTACCATCCAATCTGCATAAGATTGCATAGAGTTTAGCACTGAATTTACAAGATTCATGCATACATGATCGAATTTTCAATGAAAATGAAACATATTGAAATTTCAAGAAGTATTGTTTTCAATTTCTACAAAAAAATTATATCATTTCATCACTATAAGAGAAATAATATGTTTCAAATCATTTATTTTATAATAGGAAGGAGGAAAAGGAGTTTCTAATGCGAAAAAACCCTAATATATGAAAATCCTTCACATCTTAATGTCTTGTATAAAGTCAATGATATAAGATCTTAGTAATAAAGTCAATAAGCCAAGTCATTTTTAATATATAAGACATATGTTCATACCTGTCAGTCTCCAAAGTCTCCAAACTAGCTAGGTTGCATGGTCTCAACACCAAAACTAGCAATCTACACGTAGGGTTTCTAAAACCCTAGACTCTTCTTCAAGAGCTCTCCAAAATTTATTTTCCTCGAATGGAAAAAGACTAGAATGAGGAGACACCACCTAATTTCACTTTTTTATAACTCACTTGACTCTATTTCCACCATTTTTTCCCTTTTACCTCCAATTAAATAATAAAAGAACTTTTCATTTCTTTATTTAATAAAGTGACTTTTATTAACTAATTAAAACCACTTTTAACCCCGAAAAGTGCTTAATTCGCCTCCATGGTCACACCGACCACCCAAATCCATTTTCATCATCTTACCTTATAGATATTTTTCCCCAATTCCAAAGAGTTATTACACTAAGGTGTTTATCCAAGTAATTAGCTTGAAACAACACCTTACACATAATTAATTAAAATATGCTCCATAATGACTTTGTTTTATGGAAATCATCAGAATGCATCGAAACCAATATTGAACTATGTGGAACTAATATTGATGATGAAAAATGGCAAGCAATCCTAGTCAGGCCCCTTAAAACTCTGCAAAACCCTTTGAGCCCACCAATAATTTAATCCTGCTCCCATGAATTGGCTGACATGAGCTCTCGAAATCCCTCCTAATCCTGCCACAAAGCAATCCACAAATTTGGGACATTACAATATCCCCTCCCCAAAATTGCTTGCACTAGTCAAGCAATGTCATTGCATGTTACCATTACACAAGTTGATCCAAACGAATACCAAGGTCCCAAACCATCCTAATTATCATGAAGCATTCATCGCTCCACTCACTCCCTAACAAGGAATAGACACCAAAGGCACTCTACATATTACCAATAAGTAGAGCATCTTGAAAATGCAAAATCCTGACCATATCCTCGAGAAGTTTCTCTATCAAAAAACACTCTCATGTACCTCAAGAGTGAAATCCTGAAGGTATAGCCCATCTCCTACTGAGAAGGGTCCTCCTCCACATGAACTAACCATTGCCTCCTCATGTTGATCACCTTGCCATACTAGTGAGGCACTTATAAATATCAATGTATCACTAAGGAGTGAAACACTCTCTGCAAAATTAAGGTCCAACGGAATATCTGAATGACCTCCCCCTGTAAAACCATCTCATTCATAATGGTATCTGAGTTACCAAACCCTGTAATGTGAAGGTCCCATGGTAATCTCGAAAAGAGATTCCATGGTTTCACTGCGCCACACTAGTCATAAATAACTACCCATTGCACTGATACTAAATCGTGCTCACATAGAAGCACATTATGAAATATGTGTAAGGTCCAAACCCACAACCATGAAGGAAAGCATGCCAATGCATCTCATCGAGCTCAAATCCTACCAATCCATGGCTAGTCTCAATATTGAGAAACAACAAGGGAAACTTGCCTCACCATATGGTGAAGGCCTTAGTAATCCCTCGTGTGTTGACCAAAGAAGGAGCTATATCACCCGCTATTATAATCCATTTTGTCACATATGGTTATTCGACCTACAAACTAGATCAATCAACATCCTTTTACCCCTTGACATCATCATAACACAAATAGCTATGCATGACGCTCTCATATTCCATATTTTCTGCCTGAAACACTTTTTCTCAATAATTTTAAGGACCAACACTCTATGGCCTCCTGCTGGACAATGTTCACCTACAATTTGTTCCACTATGTCCTACATTGATCACCTGCAGGTTTCTCCCCTTTGCACCTGTGTTGGTTCTAGAAATTCAGGAAAAAGATAGAAATTCTAGAAGCCTTTTCTTCCATAAGCTTCCAGGATTTGTTAAAACTATTTACCTTGGATAAAAAATTAGGATCCTATCCTATCCTACTTTGGAGTTTCCATCCCTTATCCTTTTATCCCATCCTCCCATCAAGAGTGGATCTCAAGCCCTAGATTGGTAAATGGATAAGAATTCCCAACTTACCTCTCTCTCCTATATGTTTGTGTCCATCCACACGCTAGGGGTTGGCTTTTGGAGATAAGTTCTAGCCTTATGTTGTTTTTGTAAATATTTAACATTCCATGCATTAGGGTGATTAGAGGTGCACTTTGTGACAAAGAAGGACAAGTCAACTTGGAGGAGATCTATGTGACAAGATCGACACTTGTTTTTGGTTGTAACTCACTCCATTTATATTAATGCAAAGAGTTCTTTTTTTCCTATATATGATGTTATGATTTCATGTATTTCGATGCCATGTTGATCCATTGAATGAAGTAGTTAGATGATTCTAAATAGATGGCGTAGATCGTTTCCTTGTGTTTTCTAATTGTGTAGGTTATAATTATAGCGATCAGAGCTAGGATTGGATAATTCAGGCCAAGAGAGGAGTGAATCATATGAAAGATTATAGGTAGGCTTCATTCCATTATCTATTTACTTCAAGGGAAATAATAGCTTCTTTGTCTTTTTTTTGTTCTAGGATAAGCCACCCAGCCTAGGGAAGATACTTCTATCTGCAGTCGTAGATTCTGTATAAAAAATTTGTGACTCCACTGTGGATCAGTATATTCCTTTGGTGGTTCCTTTGTCCTTAGTGTTATTTTTACCTCTTCTTTAGACCTTTACTAACATCTTCATTCAAGAAAAAAACCTAGGAATACCTTTCATTGAGTGTCAATTGAAAAATTTGTGCCAAAACTCTCTTATTCTTGATCAATTATCCATATGATCTAGGGATGGATCGGTGCACCTCTACAGAGCCCTCTATGTGTCTACGTTGCAAGGCACTGGTGCCCCTTCTACACCTACGTTGGCCCCTGTTCATGCATGAATTTTCTCTTGTTTTGATCTTCTCTTTTATCAACCTAATTTCAACTGCTCTTCCTTGAGTCTTGAGTGTCTTGTGGTCTCTATGAAGCCTCCATTTGGTTTGCGTTTGTGTTTGATTGCCAACATTGATAAGGATTTCTTAATATTTTCCTTCGTTCTTTTCATTAGGTCATTTTCAAACTAATTTTGTATTATCATTGGTTTCTTGGATGTATCGTTGTTCTAGTCCTCATTCTGAAAATTTTATTTGAATCAGTGATTAAACTTTGCATCTTAGTTTTCATCTGAAAATTAAGTGGAATTGAAAAGAAAAATCTCTTTGCATTTGCATCTAGGGTTTTCTGTGTGAAATTGGATTTCCCTAGTGTGAAATTGTATGTTTTTGCTAAATTGTGTATGTGTTAATTGCCTCCTACTAACATCACCTTTTTTATAAGATTTTGTTTTTTTCTTATTTCTTCTTGTCAATTTGGGTTTGTATGCATATATTTATTATTAGATTTGAAAAGTGACATTTAAATTACAGTTAAAGTGTGTGTGGTTTCTTTTCATCGACGATCAAGTTGCAGTCATATGTTTCTTTGCATTTGAAACATTAAGAGAAAACAAAACAAAAAGAATTATTTACATTGCATATAGGGCTTTGATTTTGATTGGAATATTGGAGTTCTAGATATCAATTGTTGCATCACTTGTTTGTTGCATTACTGATTGATTTCTTCTTCTCCCACTTAGTTAGGCCTTTCATTGTTAAAATTAAAATGAAAAGATTTATTTTTTTCATATTAGTTGCATCATAGGTGTGTTCAGGTTACATCGATTTTTGAGCCTTGAAACTAAAACATAATTCAATATCAACCCTAAAATTCACTCAATCAGCCTAAGGATAATTTCTAACATTAAAACAAACATTTATAGGTCTAGGCTAGAGATGTGTTTCAGCGTCGTTAAATGTAGGAGTTGTCAATGTTTTCCAGTGTTGCATCCCGGGGGTTAAATATTGTTCCATGTACATGAGTATATAGGATCGTTCTCCACCTACCTTTGGGTATATTGGATGGCACTCCACACACGTAAAGTATATGGGAACTCTCTCATTGAATGGTTACACATTAGACAACACTACTATGGACTAGACTCCCATGTATCGTTGAGTATATTTTGGGAGTCCCCTATAGGTTGTTATCCTCACCATAGGTAACCGAGTTGGCCACCTTGTATACCATTATACACCGAACATAACATTCATGGAGATTGGTTTTCATACGTTAAGACCTTAGTTTTCCAAGGTGTATATTATTGTTCACGGTTACTTGGTAAACCATTTTTCCTAGTTACCCTTGTTTTGTTTTATTTTGTGTCTTTGATTTCTAAAGTCAATTAATTGACTGTGGAACAAAATCCCCACCATTGAATAACTCCTTAGTGGATATTAGGTTGAGATTAATGGTGATAGTTACGGATTCTACCAATCAAGGAAACCCCTCTAACGAGAATCCTGGTACTTTTCCTTCTTTTTGGAACATTGGTGCTCCTTATATGGCAAGGTTGTCCCTTCCTATATTAACCATTGCTTTTTTCAGTTTGGTTGTTTCCGACCCCTACGATTATGAATGTCCAAATTGCTCCTCAATCAATTTCTCCTCCACCTGAACAATATAAACCTCATGTTGATCCTAAAGTTGACCCTTTGCCTTCTTCACCTTTTGTTTCTTCATCCCTTTCTTCCTCCTCGTCTAGTGAAAGTATTGATTCTAATAACTAGGAAGTTAAGAAGAAGAAGAAGCAAAATAAGCATGGGGGAAATCAAGCACACAAAGTAAAATTCCCTTGAAAGTTATGTAAGGGTGACCACCTTCTTATATATTGTCATGGTATTCCCAAGATATTAGAAGTGTGGTCTACAGCTTCACATCAGCCTTTGGAGATCATGCTAGTGATAAACCCTCAACTAGTGATAGTAAGGTCCATGGGAAAAAGGGTAAATTCAAGTTTCCCTGTAGGTTATATGAAGGGAATCGTCATATTCACCTTTGTCCTTATATGTATTAAGCCTCAAAATTGTTGGAAAACCTTACATATTCTCAGCCTCATCTTTTGATTGGTTATCGAAATCCCTCCCCCAATCCTCCGCTATTTGATGAAGTGATTGATCAGAATTTGAATTCAATCAATTCCACTCTCTCTGAACATGAATCCCATGATTCCATTCCCAGCCAAACATTGGTTGAGAATATGGTTGACTCTATTCCAACTTCATTTGATCATAATTTTCCCATAGAGATTAAATTTCATACTGCTCGGGTTCTTCTTGTTTCTTTAGATTCGAATGAACTTCGGGGAAATCCTCTCATTCCCAAGGTACATGATAGCAGTTCTCTTGTTCCCATAGCACAAGGGGGCAGTTCTCCCATTCCTACAACACTCCATCCAAGTAGTATGGTCACTTCTTTTGATTGGAGTTGATTGGAAGGATATCGTCTTCCTCATTATGTTCCCTTCTAGATTACAGTGCAGACTTATAATATAGTCGTACTTGGCACAGTCATAGACAAAGGCACATCTGTTAGTATTTTGTCCTCAACTGCTTGGCAAGCTCTAGGTTCTCTGCAACTTGTGCCCGTTACCCAGAATCTATTGGCTTTTAACAGAGGAACCAATCAATTGTTAGGGATCCTTCCTCAATTTTCTATTACTTTGAGAGGAAATATTGTCTATATCAATGTGATGGTAGTCCAAGGCCCTTTGGATTTTAATTTACTCCTTAGTCATGACTATGTGTATGTCATGGGAGCTCTTGTCTCTTCGCTCTTTTGGGTGATATGTTTCCCAAATGAAGGAAGAATCGTGACCATTGACCAAATTTCATTCTTTGGTCCTAATTTGACTCCCAATAAACCAGCATCCCTAAATGGTCCTTATGTGCAAGCGGTATCTCCCAGGCCACAGGCTAATTGTGTCGAAACATCTTCCATGCATATGCCAACTGATGATCTAGTAGGTGACGTAGTGTCATGTACTTGGGGAATTAGAGCCTAATCTTTCCATTAGGTCCCTTGGTGTGTATCCATTCCATAATTTTTTTCTCCCATCTGATGAGAACCTTGTGGAATCCATGGCCTTCTATAAGTCATGATCAAGGTCTGGAGCAGAGTTCATTTTCTTGTGTCAAGCTCATTAAATAATGAAACAATTTCAGGGACTGTTGAGATTCAACAAGATGATGAGCTTAGTGAAAAGAGTGGCCTTCACTAAGTGGGCCTGCAGGCTATTTTTTGCGCAAAGTCTATTTTTAGACTATGTCTATTTTTAGACATGTCGATCATATTCTATGAGTTGTAGGATGCTATTTGTGGATGGTTGGTCAAGTTGGAAAAATAGATAGACTTCTATTTTTAGACATATTGGGCAGAGTCTATTTTTATATTGCCAGTCTAAAAATAGACATGTCGAATATTATTAGCTCTTAATAATATTTGGACTCTAAACATTATCTTATTCTCTTGGAGCACTTCAGTTAAGTGCACAGATGTGGCACAACAGCTGACAGAAGGAATTACGCTATTCCTGAGGGTTTACTGGAGCTATTTCATGGAGGACTTCAGTTAGAACTCATGTGATAGAGTTTGGTGGAGTTGGAGAAGTAGTTGGTGGAGTTGTATTTAGTTTAACTCAATTAGACTCAGTTGAGCTAGTTGTATCTAGTCTAACTGATTGATACACTAATGAGAGTGGAGTTAATTAATTATTAAATTAATTCACAAATAATAACTCATTAATCAACTGAAGAATACATCAGTTAACTATAGTGCACGGCAGTTTCAGTGGAGACCAGTGGAGAGATAGGTGAAAGAGCAAGTGTGACTATCAGTTGTGACTATAGTGATGCATTGATTGAATCCAACACTCAGTGTAGATGCCAATGAGTATTGTGTGAGCAAGGCTGGAGTAATTCAAACTCATTCAGAGCCATTCTTCAGCAACGATTTCGCAGTAGAGGCAAGATAGCAGGTGGCAAAGATTGGTGCATGGATTTTCCAGATCGGGCCTGATTAGTGTGTAGCGATTGTATTGTACTGAGAGCTTGATATGATCAGCTTTGTATGAGGATTGTTACATGATCTCTAATACATATATTATATATAGATATTTGGGGTTTTCAGCTTTAGGCTTTCCCGTTAAACAACTGTGTTAATGTGTGTGAATTTTTAATGTTTCATGTGTGCATTGCAATCTTGATTTAATTTCCACAGATGATCAATGGTGGAATAGATTCTGTATTTTGCATGAATTTAAAATAGTGTGATATCAGGATAATCTTGGACATATAACACACAAGTTATATAATTTCTACATGGTATCAGAGTAGTTGATCATTGGAGGAGATTGCAATTATTGAAGCGGTTGAGTTTTGTGCTGGTGGAATTTGAATTTGCTGCAGTGTTTTCTTGGTGTTGAAGTCGAGCATTCATTGAAATGTATTTCAACGGATTGTGATTGGAGTATGACCTTTATGGGAGCTCAAATTATATTGCATGGAAGTACAGGATGGAGGCGGTGCTGGATGATAATGGGTTGAAGGATTTCATAGATGTTGATATTCTGAAGCCTGCTTCTAGCGATGTAGCCGCACTTGACGCATGGAAAAAGAAGGTAGCAAAGTGTCGAAGGATTCTGTTGGAAGGTGTGAAGGACCACATAGTGTCCAGCCTTCATGGTAAAGCCACTCCATTCTTAATGTGAAAGGCTTTGACAAACGTGTTCCAAAGCAAAAGTGACCAGAGGAAGTTGGCGCTTAAAGACAAGCTCAGAAAAATAAAAATGGAGAAAGGCAACAGTATACCAAAATACCTCACGAAGTTTGTCCACTACAAGGATGAGCTAGGAAGTGTGGGGTTACTATTGATGAAGAAGACTTGGTGAGCTTGTTTCTCCTTGGGCTTCCGAAGAGTTGGCATAGCTACGAAGACTTTGTCAATGGACGAGAGAAACTGCCAGGATGGGAGCGACTTTGGTCGGATCTTGTGCAGGAGGAGATAAGGCAGGGTACCAGGGATGGATCTTCATCAAAGAATGAAGATTAAGAGAATTGTGCTTTGGCTTCCAAAGCAAGGAAAGGGAAGGGGAAGAAAAATCCTTCTCAATCCGGTGCGAAAGGCAAGAAGCAAGATTTGTCCAAGGTGAAGTGTTTTCACTGTCACTAGCACGAGCATTTCGCCACTAATTGTCCACAGAAGAAGAAGAATAAGTAGGCTGCTGGATCTGCAGCTGGAGAGGCCTTAGCCTCACAATTTGAGCTGGATTTTTCTTTGATCACATGCTTGGTTTCAAGTGTGATGGGATCGGTGTGGTTTCTTGACAGTGGTGCGTCTTTCCATATGACTGGAGACAAAGATTTGTTTAGTGATCTAAAGGAAAAGGATCTTGGAGTGCACATCGAGATGGGCGATTATGGTAGATGCAGTGCGACTGGTATCGGGACCATTTCCTTTGAGAGGGAGTCTGGTAAACCTTTCATCTTGAAGGATTTCATGCATGTTCCAGGATTGAAGAAGAATCTGATCTCTGTGGCAATGTTGGAAGACAAGGGTTATGATGTTGTTTTCAGTGAGGGAAAAGCCTTCCTTCGGCATAAAACAACTGGTCAAACCAGGAGGATAGGGATTCGAGTTAAGAATCTTTATCAATTGCAGGTAGATGGTTGCGCAGCGATGGCAGGCAAAGCAGAAGCAGTGGTGAGCTGGGATGAGGGCGAATTGTGGCACAGGAGATTGGGCCATCTTCACCATGGCGCTTTGAAAATTTTGCAGCAGATTTCTACTGGGCTTCCCAAAGGTACACTTGCGCAGTCAGATCATTGCAAGGGATGTACTTTGGGAAAATTTGTGAAGACCACTTTTCATGAGAAGGATAGTCGCACCTCGATGATCCTTGAGAGAATTCACACAAATGTGTGTGGACCTTTCTCGGTTGCTTCAACAGCAAAGCACAGGAATTATGTGATATTTGTTGATGACTTTTCTCGTAAGTGTTGGATCTTCTTCATGCAGAAGAAGAGCGAGACATACTCAAAGTTCTATGAGTTCAAGGCGCTAGTTGAGAAAGAGTCGAGGAAGCAGGTGAAAGCTCTAAGGAGAGATAATGGTGGTGAATACATCTCTAGCGAATTCAAAAAATTCTGTAGCAAAGAAGGAATTCGAAGAGAACTCATAGCGCCTCATAACCCACGGCAAAATGGGGTCACGGAGAAAAAGAACAAAACGATCGTGGGTGTTGCACGGGCGATGTTGCATGATTAGGGCCTTCCCATGTAGTTGTGGGTTGAGGCATACAACACGGCGGTTTATGTGAAAAACCGTTTTCCTCATAGAGTACTTGGCATGAGTACACCCGAAGAGGAGTTTTCTAGTAAGCCTGATATTTCTCATTTGAAGATTTTTGGCTCACCTATTTACATTCATGTGACGAAGGATGCTAGGAAGAAGCTGGAGCCAACCGCAGAGGTTGGGATATTTTTGGGGTACACAGAAACACCCCATAATTATCATGTGTATTTTCCAGACAGTCGAATGACTGTTGTGCGACAGGATATCAAATTTCATGAGGAGAAAGCCATGAAGTTGTCGCTTGAGAGGGAGCTACACTTGCATGCATAGGAGGAGCTACTTGTTCCTAAAGATGAGCCTCAATATGTGGATTAGCCACAAGAGGAGGTTCATGGAGTGGAAGAAACCACTCATGCAACGCTAAACATCAGAGGGCGGAAGCGCACTATAGAAGCTGAGCGACTAAATCTTGATGCAGTGCAGAATGTAGGAGTTCCTACATCACAGCGTAGACAGAGACAGACACCTGACCGATTTACTGGATACATGGCTCTGATGAGCAAGTGTATCATGGCGGAGCCATCCTCTTTCGAGGAAGCTGTGGAGGATCCCGCATGGGTAGATGCCATGGTGGAAGAGTATGATTCGATTGTCAGAAACAGTGCATGGGAGATTGTCCCAAGGTCGGAAGGGAAATCAGTGGTAGGTTTGAGATGGATCTAAAAAGTGAGGCACGCTGCTGATGGGAGCATCGAGAAGAAAAAGGGAAGATTTGTTGCCCGTGGCTTCTCACAGATCGAGGGGATCGACTATGAAGAAACCTTTGCACCCGTCGCAAGAAATTCTTCCATACGGACCATCCTTTCTCTCTCAGTGCAAATGGGTTGGCACATTCATCAGATGGATGTGAAGACTACGTTCCTCAACGGAATCATTGAGGAGGAGGTGTACATTGAGCAGCCTGAAGGATTCAAAATCTTCAGCAGCAAGTCGCATGTGTGCAGGCTCAAAAGGCATTGTATGGGCTGAAACAAGCACCTCGTGCTTGGTACACATGGATAGACAGTTATTTCACCGGACTTGGTTTCGCCAAGAGTGAGGCAGATCCAAACCTATACCAGATTGTGGTGGAGGGTAAGCTTTTGATCATTGTACTTTATGTAGATGATTTAATACTAACAAGTGATGAACTGTTGATACACTCATGCAAGGCAGATCTTTCAAAGGAGTTCGAGATGAAGGACTTGGGCCTCCTTCATTATTTCCTGGGATTGGAAATTTGGTAGCGGAAAGGTGAACTATTTGTGTCTCAAGGCAAGTATGCTCGGGAGATACTGGAGAAGTTTCACATGCAAGGTTGCAAGCCTATCGACACTCCTCTTCCTGGTGGTTGGAGGAAAGAGGATGCTACATCGACAGAGGTAGTGGATGCCACTGTTTATCGACAGTTGGTTGGTTCGCTCATGTATTTAGTCAATACACGACCGGACATATGCTATGCTGTGAACCAGCTTTCACAAGAAATGGTGAAGCCTACCAAAATCTTTTGGAAGGCAGGCAAGCATGTCTTGAGGTATCTCAGGGGCACATATGGATATGGATTATGGTACAGACAGTCAAATGAGGTGAAGATGCATGGCTTCATGGATGCAGATTGGGAAAGAAGCCCAACGGACAGAAAGAGCACATCTGGAGGGATTTTCAGTATCGAATCTACAGCAGTTTCTTGGTACAGCAGGAAACAAAGATCCGTGGCACTCAGTTCAGGGAGGCCGAGTACATGGCAGCAAGTTTGGCTGCATGCGAGGCTATATGGATGAGGAAGATCCTGGTTGGGTTGTTCGGTTCTAATATTGACATCTGGTACCATCATATCAGAGATTGTGTGCAGCAGAAGATCATGTTGCTTTCTTACATTCCTACAGAGGATCAGGATGAAGATATTCTAACGAAGGCGCTCACCAGGAGAAAATTTGAATACCATAGAGATAGGATCAAGGTGGCAGATAATCCCTATCTTGTTGAGAGGGAGTGTTGAGATTCAATAAGATGATGAGCTTAGTGAAAAGAGTCGCCTTCACTAAGTGGGCCCGCAGGCTATTTTTGGCGCAAAGTCTAATTTTAGACATGTCAATCATATTCTATGAGTTGCAGAATGCTATTTGTGGATGGTTGGTCAAGTTGGAAAAATAGATGGACTTGTATTTTTAGACATATTGGGCGGATTCTATTTTTAGATTGCCATTCTAAAAATAGATATGTCAAATATTATTAGCTCTTAATAATATTTGGACTCTAAACATTATCTTATTCTCTTGGAGCACTTCAATTAAGTGCACAGATGTGACACAGTAGCTGACAGAAGGAATTACGCTATTCCTGAGGGTTTACTGGAGCTATTACGTGGAGGACTTCAGTTAGAACTCATGTGACAGATTTTGGTGGAGTTGGAGAAGTAGTTGGTGGAGTTGTATTTAGTTTAACTCAGACTCAGTTGAGCTAGTTGTATCTAGTCTAACTGATTGATACACTAGTGAGAGTGGAGTGAATTAATTAGTAAATTAATTCACAAATAATAACTCATTAATAAACTGAAGAATACATCAGTTAACTATAGCGCATGGCAGTTTCAGTGGAGACCAGTGGAGAGATAGGTGAAAGAGAAAGTGTGACTATCAGTTGTGACTATAGTGATGCATTGATTGCATCCAACACTTAATGGAGATGCCAATGAGGATTGCATGAACAAGGCTGGAGTAATTCGAACTCATTCAGAGCCCTTCTTCAGCAGGGATTGCGCAGTAGAGGCAGGCTAGCAGGTGGCAAAGATTGGTGCATGGATTTGCAAGATCGGGCCTGATTAGTGTGTAGCGATTGTATTGTACTGAGAGCTTGATATGATTAGCTTTGTATGAGGATTGTTACATGATCTCTATGACATATGTTATATACAGATAGTTGGGGTTTTCAGCTTCAAGCTTTCCCGTTAAACAACTGTGTTAATGTGTGTGAATTTTTATTGTTTCATGTGTGCATTGTAGTCTTGATTTAATTTCCGCAAATGATCAATGGTGGAATAGATTCTATATTTTGCATGAAGTTAAAATAGTGTGAGATCAGGAGAATCTTGGACATATAACACATAATTTAGATAATTTCTACATGGAACACATTTCATTTTCTTGTTTAAATATCATAAAAAATGAAACAAGGTCCCATGAGAAGAGATCCTTTCCTTGTGTTAGGATCATTAAAAAATAAAGCAGATCCCCTTCTAATTCGAGTCTTTAATTAGACCTCGTAATTTCTCAGTCGAATATTTCACTTTATCTCGTAAATGAACCTTCATTCCATCCACCTGTTAGCAATCACTAGTTTACTTAGGTGAATGAAATGAAGCTTGGGGGGCATGTACCTTGAATTGATTCATTATGTTGGGGACATGCAAACTTATCTCAAGCATAGTATTTTCATAAGTTTCAAGATTTTATAAAAATGAAACCAATTCCAAGCATAGTTTTTCTCATGTTTCAAGCTTGTGAAAAAATGAAATTATTTTCATCCTACCTCTCATGATTTCCATTTTTATCAGCTTGTTTCTACCAGATGAGCCTTGCTTTTATCATTCCATTGTCACCATCTTCTTGTCCGATCATACAGTTTCACTTGGTTTTCTACCCTTTCCCAAGGAACCGCTGCGATGAATGGTCTTATTAGCCAGCCTCTTGACCTTTGCATGTTTTCAGCAGTTCCATCATGACCAGAACCAGTTGCTACCCCTTTACCTCTTTCATCTCTTTTCAGACTCCCAAAATATGAAAATATTGTTGAGCACATGTGTTTTTGAACTCGTTAAATTAAATGAAAAGATGTATACTGAGTATAAGTTAAACCCTTTTTCAGACTAAGATAGACTATTTACAAAATAGGAATACCTTACTTGAACATGGCTAAGAGGTTCTCTTTGGTATTTTTTTCTGCCTTTTTCGGACTCAGTGGGCTATCTATGAAAACGAACATCTGGAGTTTTATTTTCCGTCTCTTTTTCAAAGTATCTAAATATGGAAAATATGTTGAGTTTTACCTTCGTTTGACTCGTTAAAACATCAAACAAGGATGGACTTATTGAACATGAAAAGACCGAACCACTCCTTAAGGGTTCGTTAAACATACTCGGAGGGATTCATTTGAAGGATGAACTTACATATAAAGCATATCTTATCCTCCTCAATCTTGTTAAAAAATAAAGAGGTATTGATCAGTATGGTTGGGGAAAATTGGGAAAATAGGGTTCTCCATTTGCTAATGGTAGTGACTCGCTCTTGAACATGAAACTCTTCCACTTCAACTTTGTGGTTGTTGGGTTGGGTAATATACTTGTATTTTGATTTATCATACCATTTCAAAGCCTCCATTTTCAGTTTTTGGTCAATGTTGCCAACTCCATTCAATGTCATCGTTGTGTTCAAGAGAATTCAATGAGTAAAATTTGCTATAATATTTTTAAGCCTTCATTCCATGTCTTCCTTTCCTGATCAAGTTTTATATCGACATCTTTTTGTCTCAAATCATGATACTTGTTTCATGTTGTTGATGGGGGATACACTAAGGCCCTCCTGCGATGGGTCACAACCTATTGACATCAACTCATTATCCAATAATTTGACTTATAAACAAACCCCTCGGTACCTTGGTGCTTGCATACATCAATGGAAATTTTCCTTGCTCTAAGCGGCAGGTTTACATCATTGGCCTTAGACTGAAATATTTTGTGTGGTGTTCAACTTAAACTCATTTATTCACACCATATGTATTGTATTGCAGTATCTTGAGAGTCCTTAACATCATCTGTGGTTTCTCTTGTGTTTGTTAACGACCTACATCATTTGTTGGTAATCAAATGGTGTCTACCATGTTCAATTCCAACTCATTGGTTCACATGTTTAGACTCGTACATTGGATGGTCGTGCGAAAGAGATATAGGACCCTGGATCTAGTTTCATCCATATGGGCTACAATTTCAGGATGAATACAATATTACAATGTATGATGGATATGATCACACAAATATACGTCCATTCATGGGTCTACCATTTTTCTTCTGTGGACATGTATTTTGATCATTGTATATGTAACTTTATCTTATGTGTTGAGTATGGTTATGCCTCCCTCAAAAAAAATATCATGATGTAAATGTATTTTAACATAAGATGATCTCGGCAGTTGTTCTTAATCTTGACTTGTCACAAGGTAAAAAACTTTAGTCACCAGTCACCATTCCTGAATTTGAAATTTAGGAGGAAATCTGTTATAAGCCATTTTGTCACATCTGGTCAACCAGCCTACAAACTGGATCAATCAACATCATTTTACCCCTTGACATCATCATGGCACAAATCCCTATGCATGACACTCTCATATCCTATAGTTTATGCCTGAAAACAATTTGTTTCAGTCATTTTATGGACCAACGCTCCTTGGCCTCCTACTAGACAACATTCACCTATAGGTTTCTTCATTATGGCCTACGTTGATCACCTGCAAGTTGCTTCCCTTTGCACCTGCGTTGATTCTAGAAATTCGAGAAAAAGAGAGAAATTCTGGAAACCTCTTTTTCCATAAGCTTCCAGGATTTTTTACAACTATTTGCCTTGGATAAAAAATTCAGATATTATCCTATCCTACTTTGGAGTTTCCATCCCTTATCCTTTGAACCCATCCTCCCATCAAGATTGGATCTCAAGCCCTATATTGGTTGATGGATAAGCACTCCCAACTTACCTCCCTCTCCTATATGTTTGTGGTCATCCACAAGCTAGGGGTTGGATTTTAGAGATAATTTCTACCCTTATGTTGTTGTTGTGAAGAGTTAACATTCCATGCATTAGGGTGATTAGAGGTGCACTTTGTGACAAAGAAGGTCAAGTCAACTTGGAGGAGATCTATCACAAGATCAACACCTATTTTTGGTTGTAACTCATTCCATTTCTATTAATGCAAAGATGTATTTTTTTTCATATATATGATATTATGATTTCATGTATTTTGATTCCATGTTTATCCATTCAATTAAGTATTTATATGATGCTACATATATTTCATAGATCGTTGGCTTGTGATGTCTAATTGTGCAAGTTCTAATTATAGCAATCAGAGCTAATATTGGAGCATTCAAGCCAAGCGAGGAGCAAATCATATGACAGATTACAGGTAAGCTTCATCCCATTATCTATTTACTTCAAGGGAAACAATAGCTTCTTTTTCCTTTTGTTGTTTTAGGTTAAGCCACCCAAGCTAGGGAAGATACTTTTGTCTGTAGTCGTAGATTCCATATAGAGCTTGCTATCATAACCCCAATCATCAAGAAGTGGAGTGATCCATCAATCAACTGGATCCCTTGATCCCCTAGATAGATTTAAATTTCATAACTCCCAACCCCTATTGGTTGGTTTTGTGTAGTATAGAGAGTTCGTGGAACCCATATGTGCCTCATCTCTAATCCCTATAAGCAACCAATAGATGAAATCCATGTATCAATTAGCAACTGAGTACATGTTAAACCTCCCTACACTTTCCAAATCATGCATATAAATCCATTATCTCGTCTCCCGATGATGCACCCTAATATTGTCTAGAATCTAAACACTCTCTTATAATAGAGTTATACCACCCAATTTTATTTCTTATGTAATACCTCATAATCGTTGTGCCAAAAGTGTGTTATGAATCTCCCTAAGTGTGAGCTTAGGGATGGAACATATGGTATCTCTGTAGTAGATCGAGCCATTCCTAAGCATGCATCCGCTAACTCACATCTTGATCATAAGCCAAAATTGGGAAGTATCTCTCCTAATCCATCATGTCCCATCAAAATATCTTAGGTGAACCTCTTATTATAAAATGTAACTAGGTTCGGTCTTCATAATGATATTTGCACTTATATCATTGTATATTTTATGTAAAATAAAAATAAGAAAAGGAATTTATTATTATTATTATTTTATTAGATAAGAATTTTCTTCATGCTTCTAGGGTTTGTTGAGTTAAGGAGTAAAATTCCTATTTGGACCTATTAGAAAGAAAAGGGAAGAAAAAATTTTAACTATGTAATTTGGGTCAAAAACCCCTCTAGATGCCATGTTTGCCTACCTGTCAAGTCAACCCTGCCCCAGAAGACATGTATATTCACACCCTCTGGAAAATAAAAATAGAGGATGATTTGAGCTCATTTGGACACACACAACTCACTCAATCTGATCTGGAAAATTTCAAAATAAGAGGAAGGTCAAAATATGAAGGTGTGAAGAGTTTCTCTTGAAGTCTTATTTGTGGAAGTTTCGTCTTATTACATATATTGTTGAAAATATGCTACTGGTCTCTTGCTAATGATTTTTTTATGAAGGATTAGGATCTAACTTGGCATCTATAGGGCTGAATTATTTGGTCATGCATCTTGGATATCTCATTTTGATCTTCTCTATAAGAAGTTTTGTTTTTGGGTTTTCCCCTTTGAGGAGTTTTTCCTTGGCTTGGAGCATATATATTTTTTGTTTATTGTCTTCTATGTTCTTCATGTTCTATGTATTTTGTGGTAATTTCTTAATGATGTATACATAACATTAATAAGAAATACAACAATAATCACAAGTAATTATCAAGCTAAATAATTCAGCATTGCTACTGAAATTCCAACACCTCCCACATCTTGTTGCTTGTGATGAGAGCATCAAGGTACAACAACCAAATCATATGTGACAGTAAGTAATACATAAGAGAGATAGGTGTGTGAGTCACTAGGGGTAATATTAAGGGATACCTATCTATGCCCTCATTTATTGGGACAAGTTAAACCCAATGGTATGCCTAACATCCTTGTTAGGAGATTTCTTTTGAGGAAACACTCTAAAATATTGTTGTGAAACATCATACACTATTGTATGCAACCACATATCCCTACACTCCTTTTCATAACATTTTACTTTGAGGCATCTCTTTGTGCAGCAATAGATACCAATGCTTACTGCCAGACCACCATGTATCGTCTGGTATCCCGCATGTGCCAATATATCTGCCACTATGATAGTGAACCCATTGTGATTTGAGCTGTATGTCCTCATATATATTGGTATACCTAAGCGACTTAAATCCTCATATTCTAATGTGGACGTTATTTTTGTGTTGATCCACAGTGGATACTTTTCCCAATACATCAATGGAAGAGCATCATATCATAAAATTCCATTCCTGGTGGAATACCAATTCCCTCCCATCTGAATAACTCCTACATGCAACCCCGCACCTGAACCATGTGTTAGGACATCTCCCAAATTTAGCTCATAAACTAACTCACCACTAGTGTTGAGTGGAACTCCCTTAAAGAATATATGCACTCAGTCATTTGGTCAACCATATCACCAATGCCATAGTCGTCCTGCACCTCTGGTATATGATGGAAAGCCCCACCTAGATCCCAATGCCAACCTACGCTTCCAGTACCCACTCTACTCATGTCAACTAAATGTAGATCCCAGATGGATGTATCCTTATCTAAAATATACCTGAATCCACATCCCATGGGTGCATAACCAGAAACCTCTAGGACATACCTCTCTACAAATGTCAGTTCATTTGGTTTCTCCTCATGCTTAACTATCACGGGAGGCAGCTCTATCAAATGATGAGTGCTCCTAACATCCCCTTGTGTGATGGTTTCCATATTTAACTTAATTTCTGCTATGGAGGATGAAGAACACACATAACTCAACTCCACACAAAGTTTCTCAACTTGCAACTTTGATTGTTGAAGGGCCATCTAAGTGCTCTTTAAGGGATCCTCCTCCTTCCCTACTGGCTCATCATGATATATCTTAACACGCATGAGTAGGTTATTTCTATCTGAAAGGAGATGTAAGTAGTTAAATTTCATCTCTACCAATTCCTTTCTGAGTGTCTAAAAATCTATAAGTGGGAAGTCTCTTCCCAAACTATCATGCATCACTGCACTTCTCTAACAATAATATGCCACCTATGCTTATGTATCATCATAATTTCTTGTGGTTGCCATAATCTTTTCTGTGCTCGTATTAAATTTTTTTTCCAAGTTGTGGGCACAAGTAGTCTTATGGGAAACATCTAATTCATAAAAGAAGCCAATTTATGTGTTTGGGTTCACACCGTTGACTGTCTGTGTGTTATCATCTTTGTACACCTCCTAGGAATCATCATAAATTGTCACAACCTCATGATTTCCTTTGTACTTTTCATTTAAATTTGAAATATTTGTAAGTGATGACAGACATTTTGTAGCAATTTCTCACTCTTCTTCATCCCAAACCCTTGTACAAACTTGTTGGAGTGAATCCATGCTAGCTTCATATTCAATGGGTATAAAATTTTCCAATTCATCCTAGGAGGTTTGGTCATGGTATTCACCTTCAAATACAGGAGTTTTCTCTTCCATATTATTTAAACCACATATTTTTCCAAGGCCATGTTGTGATACCACTACAATAATTCTTCTTGGAAATGCCTTAAATTTCACAATAATTTTTTTGAAATTTTCTTGAATTTTCGCAGTCATTAACTTGATGTTGATGAAAGCTTTTGGTAAACTGTGTGTTTCATTCGTTGATATGTCTGGCGTTTTAGGTGAACACTTCACCCATCTTCAAGGAAAAAAATAAAACTAATGGTGCGAATGGTGCTAAACCAATATAAATAGATGATAGAAATTGAAAAGCACCCCGAAAACTTTAATCGAGAAGATGGATACCAGTTAAGCCATTCCTGGAAGCCAAATATTGATTTATTATCCTCTAAACCGAATCCCCCTTACTCCAATATAAGTTATAACCCCTTTTAAACCAACCAACCACACCACCCCTCCTCTCCTCCCTTCTTCCTCTCTCCATTTCCTCTTTTCCTATACCTTCCTTTCTTTCTTTTCCTCCTATTCATGCCATATATTTTTAGTTTAAAATTCCCCTTTTATTCCTTCTTATTATATTAAATCAAATTTATTTAGATTTTATTCTATGTTTCTTATTCAATCTTATTTTCATTTTCTATAATTTAATTTTATTCCAAATTCTTTTAATTTTATTCCAATTTCAATAAATATTTGCGTGTTCAATAATTAATTTCCCCACCTTAAATCATATCTTTTAACCTTAATTTAATTTAATTCATAAAATTTGCATAAATTTGATATATATCAATTCTAATTTGACCTATATTATTCCCATTCTAACTATATTATTCTAATATTGTATTCAACTTTTTTTATTCCAATTAAATAACAGTTTTTAATTAAATAAACTATTCTCAAGCAAATATTTGACATCTTATTATTAATAATAATTTTCGATAAAGTTGTCCTTAGGGTCTTGGATAGACGGTGATTTGGTGCTCTATTAAGGCACTCCTCAATGTGAAGTCACCGGTTCAATTCCCCACCACAATCGGGGTAATATATTAGACATGATGAGTATGTAGTCCTACCAAGCTTACAAAAAAAAACAATAAAATTTAAATTTGTATTCAATCAAAACAATTCTTAGTCAAAATTTGACCCTATATTTTTAATAAGGATTTCTTATTCTTAATGCTAAACTCATTATTTAATTAATTTACCCATTTAAAGTAATATGAATTCAATACTAACTTATTTATTTGATATTTTAATTCCTTGTTTCCTTAATTACTTAATTAATAAAATTAATCCATTTTTTAATAATATCAATGATCTCATCATTCCCCGTACCCTAATGACTATATTCCATATCTATCATCTATCTATATTGGTATAGCACTCTTCGAACCATTATTTTGATTTATGTCCCTAAATATGGGCCCCAAGTGTTCACCCGAAACACAGCACATCAACTAATACAACACAAAGTTTACCAGACAATTTATATTGAACCAAGAAATATATTTAATGTTGATACAAGTGTGAATAACATTAAATCTAAGCATAGAAAAACCTTTCATTAACTTGGAATAAGCATGCATAGTGAATAACAAGAGTAGGAGAACCTAGTGTAATTTTCCAGCAATATAATATTTAGAACATCAATCCTATTTTGTGTGATTAAAATAGTATTGTATTCATGAGGTACAACCCCTGAATGACCATGAAATTTATCCCTTTCACAAGAAATATCATTCCCCACATATCAGTTGTTGTATATTCCTCTAGGCCAGCTACTTGACCACAAAATATATCAAAACTCGACCACCAAAAATGACAATTGGCTTGGTTCTCTCATAGTAGAAACGCGTCCCTCTTTTGGTACTATACTCAACCAACCAAAAAGGTATAATTGTTCCAATTTGAAGTGTGGTGCTCATCCAACAATAAAAAGGGAATGTTTCCCTCTAATAGCCAAGGAACTTGATCCCTCTTAAATTAACTTAGGCACAAACCATGTCACTCAACTAGAAAAATAGATATATCTACGCCCTCTACTAATAGTAATAAATCAACCTCTTAACATCTCCACACATAGAGTGAATTCATCAATCATTTGAGAAGGAACATTTCCCTTATTATATAACACTCATGACCTTGGCTTTATAGCTAACTCATCCATAATTGAGGGAGGCATATTCAATCTCACAAGAAGCTCAAGTATGGAACTTCGATCAATAGGAGGAAATGGCTTTGGATATTGCTGAAAAGTTTAGATTTAGCCTCCATAGATAGCTTAGCCTGCAAATGGATTTCATAATATACTCAACATTAGAAGATAAAATCAGCTGGTAACATTTTTACCTCCATTATCTTCCACAAATCTTCTTCTCCAATGAAGTAAAATGTTGGAACCTAAGTGATTCCACTCTCCAAACTAGCTAGGGTGTATGGGCTCAACACCGAAACTAACAATCTGCAAGTAGGGTTTCCAAAACCCTAGAATCTTCTCCAAGGGCTCTCTAAATTTATTTTTCTCAAATGGAAAAAGACTAGAATGAGAATAAAACCCCTCATTTCCCTTTTTTATAACTCACTTGACACTTTTTCCACCTTTTTTACCTTTTCCCTCTAATTAAACAACAAAAACAATTTTCCTTTCTTTATTTAATAAAGTGACTTTTATTAACTAATTAAAGTCACTTTCAACCACAGAAAGTGTATAATTCACCTCCATGGTCACATCAGCCACCCAAATCCCATTTTCATCATCATGCCCTATAGATATTTTCACCTAGATGGCAATGAGGTATTACACCAAAGTGTTTCTCCAAGTAATCATCATGAAACAACACCTAAAGCGCAATTAATTAAATATGCCCGCCAATAACTTTGTTTTATGGAAATCATTAGAATGCAGCGAATCCAAGATCAAACTGTGCAGAACTGATCCTAATGATAAAAAATGGCAAGCGATCCTAATCGCCCCCTATAAAACTCTACAAAACCCTCTAGTCCCATCAATAATTTAATCCTTCTCCTGTGACCTAGATGACATGAGCTTTGGAAATCCCTCCTAATATTACCACAAGGAAATCCAAAAATTGAGGACGTTATGGTTTTCTTTAGGATGGAAATGATCTTCTTCAACTTCCTTAGAATTATTGAGGAGGTGCTCCTCTTAGAGAGGTATGGTCAGGTCTTGAAGAAAAACTTCATAATGACACTCTGATCCTCAATTCTAAAGAAATTCTTCAATGAATGCCTTAATGGATGAGATGCTTTTTGGTTTGCAAGAACATCTAATCCAATCTCTTTGATCATCCCCAAAGGAATTAATGAAGAACCACATGAGAACATAGGCTCATGAACCATCCTTATCTGTGAAGTATACTTGATAAATCTTGCAACGTGATCCACAACTGAAGAAGGCTCACCATCAAATTTGGGGGCATTTTCAATATAATTTATATATGTCAAAACAATTTGGGTATCCAGGAATTTCCTTGACATCCAAAGTGGGGAAAATTTCATGCAAATCCAAAGGAAATATTGCTTTGAGTCTTACATAGTAACCAAATGGGGAGTCACTAGGGTAAATTTTAAATTCCTTGAGAGATGCATGTTTCACCCTACAAGCATTTAACTTTGAAGCTTAATGAATAACTAAGGCTTCTTTATTCCAATGGAATTGTTAGAAGAGGATTTATCTTGTTGTTAGAGATAATGCGTGAGGAAATGTCAATTCCACATGAAAAAATAAGTTCAATTATTAATTTGACCATACAAGCCCTGCACACCTATCTCTTTAATATGTGTGTAATGGTACTCTTATTCTTTTCAAAATCGTGCAATCACAATGGAAGTAAAAATCAATGAAGTCTATGAGACATTTATGAGACAATAACCTCATGATGGTCCCACTCAAATTATGCCCATTCCAATCAACCAACTAATTGAATTAATAAGTCATTGGCCATATATGGAGTTTGTAAGGACCCTCCTAAGTACTCACAATTTTTTTTCGTCAATTAAAATATTTTCATACTAATAGTGCCATAAATACAAGAAAATCTTATCAACAAACTAAATTATATATCCCAAGGTCACAGAGTTATAAAATGATAATTTGTAGCAGATGAAACCTTTTAAAATAATTCATCCATCAAATGATTACAACCAACATAAAGGATTATTCACATACATGTAAATCAAAGTACATACACCATTAATCAAGGATTTTGTAACTATGAAACATTCCTTCAAACCTCTACAATCAAGTAACTAGGCATCAATAATATACTAAGATCTTTTTAAACCTGTGACATAGCATGTTACAACTAATAATAATATATATAGAAAAATGTCTAAAATACCATTGATACCATGTGCCAAGGGAGTTTAATTTTACGCTCTTCTCAGCTTATTCCTCACACTCTCTCGTTGTAGTCCTCATACACGTGGAAATCTTGCATCCTAACTGGACTTCGTTGACTCACTAGTTCACTTCACAACCTTTCCTATGGTACTCTCCTTCCCCGTGAACCCCCAAGCTGCGATGGGGTTGTCAAATGAAAAAATACTAACAAGTGGACTAAAATCCTCAAGCTTGAAATGTTCCCACTCAAAAAGCCTCCACTTCCACCAAACTCACCACAGATCTCAATAGTCACTCTAAGTACACAATGGCATTAAGATAGTCATCCAAAAATAGGGTGGAAATTTGTTTTCCTATAATTTGTTCCTTCTCTTATAAAAGTTCCAATAATAACACTTGTCACTTCATGCAAAATAATTATCTTCTTTAATCCAATATTTTGATTATTCATCAATCCATGTGTCAAACCCTCACTCAAGTTCTCGTGAAATTTTTTTCTTAATTTCTTGTTAAAAATGTCATTTTCCTTCACCCACATGTTTCCCTATTTATTTTCCTAGTTGTCCCTTGATCTCAATATATATACTATCTATTTTGTTGAAATTTGTAACTAGGTTCAGTCTTCATAATGATATAATTGTAATCATGACATTTTATACTATTTATAAAGAAAGAAAAAGAAATTATATTTTGTTTTAGAGTATGGGTTTCATACTCAATTTTGAGTAAAAAGCATGTTCTTCGTGCTTTTAGGTTTTCTAGGTCTTTCTAGGGATTTCTAGGATAAATAATAATATTGGTCATGTGTCATAGTCCCATTTGGACTCATTGTAATAAAGAAAGATAATTTTTTATCAAGAAAAATCTATTTTGTATCCCAAGACCAAGTCGTCCCAAGAGTATATTAATTTAGCCTAAAGGAGGGTTATTTGACCCCTCAAGGAGGCTATAAATTCAAGGAGATTTCCCTCATTTGAGACACTTATCCAAGTTAATTTCAATATGCAATAGAGAAGGAGAAGAAGAGATAGAAGTACGAGGAAAATAAGGAAGAATCAAATTTTATTTGGTTAAATCTCTCTCGCTCTCTCTCTCTCTCTCTCCACGCGTGAAGTTAGGGTTTTTTGAAGTTGCAGTTGTAGGAGGAAAAAATTGCATGGCCAAAATTCTAAGGAGCAATTGTAGGGCCGGAATTCTAGGTGAAGTTGTTGTAGGTTGATGTTTGGAGACTATCTTGGAGAATATCTTGTTGGGGGTTGATTTGGTGTTTGGTTGGGTTGTTGGATTTGGTATTTGGGTCTTTGAAGTCTCTTTGTAAGAATATTTTATATAATAAGAGAAGCATTTTTATGCATTTCCCCTTGGAGGGGTTTTTCCCTAGCATGGAGCCTATATCTTGTGTACTCTATCTTGTTGTGATCTTCATTATTTTGCAAATTGCTTGATAAACAAGATCTAATAAAGTAATAAAAGGTCAACGCACATTACAAGTAATTTTCAAGTTAAAGAAAATCATCTATAATAAATAAGTCTCCTAATTTTCCAACATATTTTTTGTTCATTAACCTTCTTTTTTGTCGGTCAAAGTCTAGATTATATTATCATTTCAAAAATTACATCATGAGACAGCAAAGTTGTGATACATCCAAGATTTCTAAGTGGAAAAAAGTCCCTACATGACTCAGGTGTGTGCCAAGGCATACGGTGCCACTAGTTATTTCCGGCACAAAACTAACAAAAAAAATCAATTACAAAGCTTCATGGACGAGCATTTGGGGGGTTGTTGATGGCCCTGCAAATAAATCGACACAATTGTGCACATGGTAGTCAATGTGCTCAATCTGTATTTCCAGTTCTCGGAGGTGGTCGTGGAAGCGCCACAGCTGATGGTGCAGACTCTCTAGAGAATCAAGAGTTTCATTTTGCATATTTTGTATATCATTTATATAAGCAATGATCTCGTTGTGTTCTTCATACCTCTATTCCTGCATGTTGTCTAGATTGAGTTGGATTCGTTGCAACTGAGCTAAAATCACGTCCAGGGTGGCTGGAACGTCAACTTAAACAAGCGACCAGGCTAGAGAGACTGCCATGGAAGCCACAGAGTATTGGATCTCGGTGGATTTTGAATCCCAACTCGGGTCCCCATTTAGCCTGTGCTCCTCCATCCCACGACCGAGTCCTCCTTTGCATGCGTGTCCACATTCCTGTGGCATGAGCTTCCCTTTCCCGCACCTTGTTTCTTCCTCGCTATCACTCCATTTTCCCATGCAGAGTGCATCCCCTTGAAAAACAGTGCAGTCACACAGACCACTACGTCTCGTTCAACTGACTGCACCCACAAACTCACGGAACACTGTCACCAGCCCGAATGCCACTTCTTCACTTCGTCCACTAGTGAAGAGGAGCCTCCAACTGCACACCCACCATATTGTTGTTGGGACGGAGTGGACTCTAAGCCCGAGCCAACACCGCTATGTAGTTTTCTCCCCAATCATCACAGAACTCTTCCCCTTAGCGAACTGATAGTGCCACAAAAACCACGCCCAGGTGGGCGCCTTCCTCACAAACAGTCCAAATGCAATTTTCGCCCCATCACCCCTCTACTCCTCAGTCCCCGGGCTACTAGGATCCCACGGGCATCTGCTCCACCATCCCCAATTCACTGTCTCTCTCTCATTCTCCCACACTTTGTGCAGTCGAATCTCAAGTTGTAGTTTGAGAGCCAATTCTGGTGCACAGAGAAAAACCTCCTCACATATTTCCACCATTTCCCACACCTGCAAAATGTTGAATACCTTTCCTGCTAACTTGATATGCTCGTGTCTCCCTCCACACCTCTGCTTATCCCAAGGGCCCACAACTACTTCGAGCATAGGAGATTAATGTTACTCGGTGGCACGTGGCATCAGGCCTGTCCAGCCCACTTAGCCTGCTCCCACCTGGCCAACGGATGTGACACCCCCATCGGGGATTGTGTTCATTAACTTAAGTCAACAAGTAGGTCTAATATTTTTTCCCCTAAATACTCCCTAATTTTTCTCAAGTTAAAATATTAGTTAAATATTTTTGAGTTATGCTCTTGCCACATGGAGGTTCTCTCATGAAATTCAATTTCTTAAATTTTTAAATTATTATTCTTTAATTCCATCCACAACTTCATTTTTTTAATGAGAGTAATTTGTCATTAAATTAATGTTTATATTTTTTAACCCTAACACCCCTTTTCCCTTTACTATTAAAACAAATAAAATACTTAGAATTTATTTATATATACATGTATATAATTAAAAATGTAAGGTTTTCCAAGAGTGAGGATAATAGGGTTACTTATTTGGTTTCATATATATATATATATATATATATATATATATATATATATATATATATATATATATATATATATATATATATTCTCTTTATCTACGGTTTACCTTCTAATTTAATTTTCTTCAAAACCCTCTTACATTATGTGTTTTAGTGTTTATCAGTCCATGAGCATGAACCATCGTTTTCCTTCCAACTTTTTCCTGATGACAAGGGTTCCAAGTCAATCGTTCCATTCATGAAATTCCTTGCTAATTTTGAAGAGTGCCACATCTCTTTCCCTTCAGGAATTCGTGACTACGAAGGGGACCTAAGCACGACTATGAAAACCACTAACATATCTTATGTATCCATCTATTGTGAGACTAATGGCGTTGGAGATCAAGGAATCTGTCTTGATGCATGCCCCCTAGTAAATCCTTGTGAGCGACCCAATCTCGGGTCCTCCCTTACGAAATCATGAGCTTCAAGGTAAATAATCCCAATACTTTCCAGCTCAAGTCATGATAAGAGTGCTCGTAGGTGGAATCAAATACGTTGTCCCACCCCTTCTGTTAGTGTCAGTTTGTCCAACCTGTCACCAGTGATCAAATATGCACTTACCATGTCTTGTTAGGTTCTCAAAGTCAATTTTTTTTCATTTCATTAAGTCTTCAAATAAAAATTTGGTCACTTGATTGTGTGTCTAGGGTTGTTTCCACTCCTTTCAAAAATTTTACATGTCGGTCCTCGTAATCACTCAGTTGAGTGTACCATCATTGAAAGATCATCATTATCATTTCAGTCGACATCATCATGGTTTTCATTCATCTCAATGTCACCATTAGGTCACTAGGGTTAAGGTCACCAAAATCTGTCATTCCATGCATAAATCCAGAAAAGGAGTGGTAATAGGTAAATTTTTTCAATGAAATTTGATTTCAAAATGTAATTTATGTTTCATATTATGTAATAAGTTTCAAATTCCAAAGTTGCATAAGAAAGTTTCAAAGTTGTGTTTTCTCTACACGATGTGTTTTCTCTCTCAGAGGCATCAAATCACTTCCTGAAGGTTTCTGAAGGCTATCAAAGTGTCCAGCATCATTTCACAAGTAATTTACACCTTAGTGACCCCTTCTTGCAATTCAATTTCATTGTTTTAGAGTGTAAACCCTTTGTTGATCCCTATGTTGTGTTTTAGTGGTTGGCCCATATTTTCAACATTTGCAAGATAAACACACTTCCCATAGATTTTTTACCCTCCCTCACACTCACAACCATCTCCCATAGCCTTCACACCCCTTCATTCCCATTTCCTAAGCATGAAACCCTAAACCATAGCCTAATGTTACATTTTTGGCAGTTTTCCTAGATAGGATTGTGTAAAAATTCCCTAGCTTAATTCCCATACCCATTTCACTCCATTCCATTTCCTATAGTTCCCTAAGATCCCTTTCCATCTCCCTAAAGTTTCCTACTCCCATCTCCCTTCCCTAACCCCTTCATTTTATCCCTTCACTCTCTTCCCCTGTTTCGTCCCATTAAGGTTTTACCCCTTGCAAATCATCAAATGGAGGAGAAGAGGCCTTACAATAAGGGAGGCCAGCTATTAAGATATGAACCCTTAAACACTCATGAAGTGATGTCTTCACCATTATCCAAAAAAAAAATTCAAAGGATGGGATGTCTTCTTTTTTGTGAGCAAGTTGAGAGAGTCAAATACCATGCCACATTGACTAAATTGTTTGCCACTCAGCTCAAAAAGGATGAGGTAATGATTGCAGGGGTTACTTTCACAACTGATGTAGTATTTGAGGCCATAGGGATACCTAATCATGGTGAGAAATGGTTTAAAAACCAAGACCTGTACATTCAAAACTACAAGCGCTACCTCAGAAGACACTAGCAACAACACATGAAGAAGGTTTTTCCTGTTGGGCACCTCCTTGAGAAGTATACACCACTAATGAAGTACTTCAGTTGTGAGGGAATATTTTCTATACCATACAGGTATCATATCATAGTACTCATGCATTTCACAGGGCTAAAGCCACTCAATTTTCCCTATTACCTCTACAGAAGTTTGGCAAATATGGAAAAATAAATTAGCATAAGAAAAGTTGTCTTGAAGTTAGCCTCTTGCACCATGCTCTAATCAAAATCATTGTTTTATACCAGCTTGAAAAGAAAAGCATCACTTGGGAAACTTTCATACAATCAGATGTATTTTTTCCTTCTAGTAGCCAGCCTACTATCCCTAGTTCACCATCAGCACCATCCAGACATGTGGAGGTTAGCTCACCTAGCACAGTTTCAGTGAGGAGGAAGATTGAGGTCACTCAGACACACCAGATAGGTAGAAGGCTTGTGTTTTCTCCTTAGATTAAGGAAGGGGCCAAGCCAACATCATCAAAATAGGGATTACCTTTACAACATGAGACATCTTTGCATGATGATGATATCAACCATCGTGACATTGACATAGTAAAATTGGAGGCCAGTGAAGAGCATGAAAACATACAATAGATCATCAAGGAAGAAAATTCTCAGATCAAATAAATCAAGGACAATTTGGCAAGGGTTAATTTCATAATTTACTTCTTAGAGCAAGAGAACAATCAACTGAAGGTAAAGTAGTTATCCTTAGAGAAGAATCAATTTCAAGCTAGTATGCAAGATGTGAAAGGAAAAGTAGTGGTTGACAGTGAAGAGTTAGATAAGCATGAAGATCAGGTGACAAGGAAAAGGAAAATGACCATGGGTTTTCGAAGAGCACTTCAAAAGGAAAGAGAGTGAAATCCATCAAATGAAGAGTTGACATTTGAAGAAAGGATAGCCATGGAAATCCACGAAAATAGGGAGTTTTGGCTTGATAAAGTCAATTTTCACTTGGAGAAGCTCCTTGACAAGGCCAATGGAGACATCAAGTTATGAAAACGCATGGATAACCACTACTACACCAGGAATCAAATTTACAAAGTCAAATTCAAACAATTGCAAGCAAAACTAAAGGAAACCCTAATTAGTCAAAAGGAGAAGGTTAACTTGGAGCTACTTGTTGATGCTTCCTTAGTAGCATAACATACCTTCTCAGGCATCTCTGGACCAATTTTGGAGAGTTTTGGAGCAAAATTTTGTCTTTGTGAGTTTTTGGTCAAAATTAGCAATTTTGAAAACCAATCTTACAGGGAAAAACTCAGCGCGGGCCACGCAGCGCTTTTTTTTGGGAGGTCCAATGGATGCATTCTCTACATTGGTGGATTCCCCTTGATGTGTAGTTCAATCCTAGCTAGCGTTGGAGCCATGTCAGCCACTTTTGAAGGGTAAAAATGCCCAAAAACTAGCAAAAAATGACATTTCTGCCCTCTGTTTGGAGGCTACGCTGCGCTTTCTGATTACTCTTGGGAGAATGAATATTTGGAGGGCTAGAAGCCACCTTTTTGAGTGCTTGAACATCCTATCATGTATCAGACATCCAAGGCTATCCATAGCAACTTTCATATCAGCATTTGGACACATGGAATACCTTCACATTCCCTTTTTTCCGAGCACGCTATGCTTTCTCCACACACGTTGCGTTTTCTCTAGAATTCGTTGTGTTTTCTCAAGCAGTAATTTTTCACAGGCAGTTTGACCCAATTTGACTTTTTCCATGTGTAATTGATGAATGATGATGATTTTTTGATGTCATGAAGTTTAATTGAGTAGGTGAATATTGAAATAGGGTAGATACATGCTTGTTGATATAATTTTTGGTCAAATGTATCTAGTTTCCTATGATGAGGTGAATTGATTGACCTTTGTAGACAATAGCGTGTTGTTGATCATATCATGTAATTAGCTCCACAACTGAGGGATTCAACCCCTGAGAGAGGGGAGAGGTTTTTTTGGTCTATATCTATCTTTTTCAAAGTCATTTTATTGGTTGGACATCAGAGGATTATAACTCTTGTAACTTGTTCTTTCACTTTCATATTCATAAATCAAAGGATGCAGTTGCAGCTATTATCTAGGAATTCATGTGTAGTGAGTTTATGATCATGTTTTTTCTCTGTTATAGTCTTTTATGAATGATATTTATCTCCTCTTTCCATAGCTTGTATCTTCAGTGGCTTTCCTTACAGTTCATAGTCAGAATTCTATTAATTTAGCTTTATTTATATGGAAATGTCATTTTGTGTTTCATGCTTCTAGTTTAATGAATTCATGATTTAACATGCTCATTAAATCCATATATTTTTTAAACCCTCCACCATACCTACAAAACCATAAATCCATCATAGATCCACTACTACCTTTATCCTTTATATCTTTACAGCTGTAAACCCTTTTGATACCTAGACCTAGCTACTTGGTTTCATCCCTGATCCAGCATCAAACCCTAAAACGCACAAAACATACCAGAGCCTATCATATCTAGCCTAATATCCTTTATATCAAATTCAATCCTTGACTGTGATTTCATAGAGGGAGCCCTATCAACTTGGTAGGGATAGCTACTAGGTCAAAGTGGTATGTGGTTACCTTTTCCAGTCTCCTTTTTAGCCTTCAGAGAACTGGTGGAGTGTTATCATTCTGGCCTTGATTTCATTGGATAAATCCACCCTGCATCTTCCACCCAACATAAGTGGATTTGGACAGGTACTGACTACTTCACCAAATGGATTGAAGCAATCCCAACAAGGCAAGTTACTGATTTAGTCATTATTCAGTTTTTGGAAACTAATATTTTGTCTCGATTTGGTTGTCCCCACAAAATAATTACATATAATGCGGTTGCATTCAAGTCCAAGAAAATGGTTGATTTTTGTGAGAAATATAACATAAAATTGGGTCACTCGACCACATATTATCCGCGAGGCAATGGATTGGCTGAATCTTCAAACAAATCTTTGGTCAACATTATAAAGAAGATGTTGGAGGCAAAGAAGAAAAATTGGCATAAGAAACTTAGCAATGCCTTGTGGGCGGATAGAGTGAGTAGGAAAAATTCAATAGGTATGTCTCCTTTCCAATTGGTATATGGAGTCAACACGGTTTTCCCTACATCACTTGCAGTCCCAGTTATAAAAATATTATAGGAAGTAGGTAGTGAAATGAATGATGTGCAGCGCCGGATCAATCAAATTATTCATCTCCAGCAAATCAGGGATGAGGTGTTTCAAAACACCTCTAATCTTCAAGAGAGAATTAAGAAGGTATATGACCACAAGACAAAGGCAGATGATTTCAAAATTGGTGATGTGGTCCTCCGTTGGGATGCTATAAATTAAGAAAAAGGGAAGCATGGTAAATTTCAAAACTTATGGAAGGGACCATACAAAATATCAGTTTCAAGAGGACAACATGCTTATATATTGGAGGAAATAAATGGATAATATTGCATAGGAGGACCAGTCAATGGTAGGCTTCTCAATCACTACATTTTCTGAGTATATTTTTTAATTTTCTTAACCTTATTGTGCATATAAGTTTATTTTTCCTCCAAAGTGTGAAGGAGAGAATCATCAAAGCTTGGAGCCTGAAGTGAAGGCCATAAATCTCCCATGATTTGTTGTTGATTTCTAAGTTTAGTAAGAGTTAAAGTTAGTTCATTTTTTATACAGTTTTCATTATTAAGTCTCGTCTTTTTATTTTGACTTCATGCCCAATGGTTAGGCTACTTGGTCTACGATGTTCTTGATACCTCCAAGGAGCTCCCATCCCCAGTTGGAGCCAATGTTAGTGTTATTCTATTTAGCCTGTCACCAATGATTAGATATGCTCTTACCATATCTTGTTAGGTTTTCAAAGTCAATTTTTTGTCATTTCATTAGGTCTTCAAATAAAAATTTGGTCATTGTATAGTGTGTCTAGGGCTATTTCCACTCCTTTTAAAAATTTTACATGTCAGTCCTTGTCATCACTCAGTTGATTGTACCATCATTAAAAGATCATCATTATCATTTCAGTCAACATCATCATGGTTTTCATTCATCTATGTGTCAACATTAGTTCATTAGGGTTAAGGTCATCAAAATCTGTCATTCCATGCATAAATCCGGCAAAGGAGGAGTGGTAATAAGTAAATTTGTTCAACGAAATTTGGTTTCAAAATGTAATTTATATTTCATATTATGTAATACGTTTAAAATTCCAAAGTTTCATAAGAAAGTTTCAAAGCTACAAGTTTTCAAAGCAAAATGAAAAGACATGCAGTGGGCCATCCCACTACTATGAAGAGAAGCAACCATCACAAGCTATAAAAGACCAATTCTACTCATTTTCTCATTAAGCCTATTGAAGAAGAGATCTCTCTCACCTACCAAGGCAATCTCAACAATTTCAAGTCAAAGACATTCCAAAACTTTGCCAAATCAACCACGTTGCATTTTCTAAGCTACACGTTGTGTTTTCTCTCTTAGAGGCATCAAATCACTTCCTGAAGGTTTTTGAAGGCTATCAAGGTGTCCAGAATAATTTCACAAGTAAGTTACACCTTAGTAACCCCTCCTTGCGGCTCAATTTCTTTTTTTTAGAGTGTAAACCCTCCATTGGTCCCTACATTGTGTTTCAGTGGCTCGCCCATATTTTCAAAATTTGCAAGTTAAACGCACTTCCCATAGACTTGTTACCCTCCCTCACACTCAAAACCATCTCCCATTGCCTTCACACCCCTTCATTCCCATTTCCTAAGCCCCAAACCCTAATGATCTAGGAGGAGCATACAGGTCCAAGTACAAGTGGATTAAGTACAAAGGCTCAAAAATAATAGTGTCAGAAATGTGGCAAACCTAGTGTCAAGTTTAAGATCTCTTCTTTATGATTCCAACGTCGCAGACAGCACTCAATTTTGAGTCTGTATGGAGGATTTAGAAGCGTTCAAAGTCTATGGGTTGACTTGGTGATCTGGCAGCTTAATGAGGCAACAAATTTGCAGAAATAAGGCCACCAGATTCCGGCCAACTCCTACCGGATGCTGGGAAAAATTGTGGGTCCATTAAATTGACTCCTTCGGTCAATTTCCAGAAAACTAAAAAACGGCTCGTTGGTTTTTAAAATAAAAATAAAATAAAAATGGTAAGGTGGGTCGTGACCCCCGCCTTACCCCAACCATATAACAAATAATATTTAAAAAGGGGGGGGGGGGGGGGGGGGCGGGCGGGGCGGGGCGCCGCCCAAAAACCCATGGAACAGTCAAGCTATTAATGGGTGAAACCAATGGTTCTGACCTCGCAGCCCCAACCAACACTTCATATATGATACGGTGGATTCGGAGCAGGTTGCTCGATGTGGTCCCCCTCACCCAACCTTCCTTATATGAAAACATATATGATGGTTTTTAAAATATGTGCGGGGTTTCAAAACTAATGCCTCCTTTTTATGCAGGGGGTGGGGTTTGACCACCCGACCCCCTCCCTCACACTTCGGATCTCAAACCAAATCGGATAGCGGCTCCCTTAGGGAGTCTGCCCAACCTCATGTATTTAAACCTGCAATTCAGAAGTGCTCCCAGGCAGACCAGGAGCGGTACGGAGCACGAGACAGAGTCGAACCTTGAGCACCTTGCAGGTGGGGGGCAGAACCATGAAGTGAGCTCATTTCCAGAGGGGCCATATTTGTCCGGCATCAGAATCAAGCAAATTTTTATGGATTTTTCACCTCTCGGCGTCACGAATCCAACGGTGCTATCCATTTATTCATCAAAGGTCTCCAATTTTTAGGCACTTTCAGCTATCGAGGTATAAGGGTGTAATTTTCCATTGATGCTTGTACTTTCATTTTATTTTCCACTTAATGAAAGAGGGCCTCCCCACTAATTGAGCAAGACCCAGAGATGTAGTCCCTCCTGGAAGAACTCCGATATCAATTCCTCGTCTTCTTTGCGTGATTTTATGTGCTTCTCTCTTCTTATATTTATGCCTTTTAAGTTTCATGGTTAATATGCAATTTTACATGTAATTATTTAATACATCTGAAAGCAAAAGATTTTGGATCAAGTGGTATCAGAGCAAGTCTTTGTAGATGTGAATTGCATGTTTGTATCCTAACTAGAAACAGGCTACGAAGAGGCGAAGGGAAACTAAAGTATTTTGATCCCTAATCAGGACGTCCACATCGAAGAAGAAACATGGATGACGATGTTATAAATGAGGAGGATATAAACTTCCGCAAAAAATTCTACACCATGGCAGATCGGGTCGAGAAGTTGTTCTCTAAGCTTGAGAAACTAAAGAAAGCAGGGGAGAATGCTTCAAAGGGACGAGGTTCAGCGCATGGAGATGATGGAGGAGATCCACCTCCTTCTCCTCCCGCAAGTGAAATTTCTTCCTCCTCTTCTCACCATCATCATAGGAATTCAGGAAATGCATCTAATATACCTTTCTTTAAGTTAGATGTAAAATTTGATCTTCCCATGTATAATGGTGAAAGTAATGCAGAGAAGCTTAACAACTGGATTAGGCATATTGAACTCTACTGCAAGATTTAGAAGATCATGGAGGACGAGGCAAAGATCCAATTCGCTTATCTTCGATTAAATGGCACTGCTCTTATCTGGTGCGAGAGAAAATTGCAAGGCAGCAATAATTTGGGTAACCTTCTTTCCTCATGGTCAAATTTTTTTGTTGCACTAAAAGATCAATTCTATCCCTTAGGTTATAAGAAAAAATCCTTAATGGAGTGGCAGTACCTAAGGCAAGGATAAGGCTAAAACATGCAAAGCTTTACTGAGTAATTTAGAAAACAAGCACTAAGTTTAAGAATTTCATTAGATTCACCTAAAGTGGTAACTAAGTATATTGGGTCATTACATAGTTACACTAGACATTCACTGTTAATGTTTGAACCTAATGCTATTGACTCGGCCAGTGTAAAGGCCATTCATCTTGAAAACAGGGGCAGAAATGATAAATATGACCATTCAAAGAAACCACCTTTCAAACCTTCAAATGGAAAATTCAAGGGGAAAGGAAAGGGAAAGGAAAAGAAGAAGGAATCAACAAATAAAGTGTAGAAATTATATAACAAGCATGTATATCTTGGATTCATCTGATCTAACAATGTGCTAAAGTTAAATACTAAATCGCTTCTACAAATATTTTGCAGAATTAAAAACACAATCACTAATCACATGAACATGAAGAAAGATAAATCACACGCAACACAGATAATTTCCCGGGGAAAGCCTACAGCTAAAACCCCACTATCTTCTATTGTATAATATATCATGGATCATGAAACAATTTCATACAAAACTCTTCTCACAATATCCCTCAGTACAAAGGCTAATTGTCTCACACTATCTTACAAAAATTGGCAAATCCCTTAGCCAATTTACTGCCTCTAGACAGCCTACCTTCACTGTGCAATCCCTGCTGAATGCAATCCCTGAATTGATGCAATCCTGCCTGCCTTGACTGCGCAAGTATCATGGGCACATCCAATATGTGTTTCATGCATGTGTGCAAGTGGATAATGTCACAGTTGATAGTCAACTTCCCTTTCACCTAGAACTCAACTGGGTCTCCATTGGATTTGACATGCATGCAACTAATAATAATAAATCCTCAGTTGCATGTGAGATCACTTATTGTGAATTAATTAATATTTAATTCATTGAATCTCTCACTAGTGTATCTTTAGTTACAACTAGAAAAACTGAGCTTAACTCACTTAAATGAGTTAAAATATTTACAACTTGCATTAACTAATGCACCACTGTAGTTCGAACTCTATTACAACTAGAATTACTTTGCATGTCCCACCAACCAAACTCTAACTCAAAATTCACTAGCTAGCTGATTTTTCCACTTCAGTTAACTATTTCAAGTCCACTTTGAGAATAGATTACAGTTTAATGTCCATCTAAATTTAGGGATAATAAAAATATACATGCACCCAAAAATAGCCCTATGGGCCCCACCCTAGTGTAGGTGCTTAATGCAACCAAGTGCTTAATGCACTAGTGTGGGTGATGAATCTTCTTGTTGAATATCAACACTCCCTCTCAACAAGAAAGGGATTATCCTTCACCCTAATCTTGTCTCTATGGTATTCGAATTTTCTCCTGGTGAGCACCTTCGTCAGAATATCTGCATCCTGATCTTCTGTGGAAATGTACTGAAGCAACATGATCTTCCTTTGCACACAATTTATGAGATGATGGTATCGGATATCTATATGCTTGGACCTATCATGAAGCACAGGATTAATCGAGAGTGTAATGCAACTCTGATTATCACAATGAATCATTGTCAGATCCATATGAGGACCAAACAAACCAACCAAGATATTTCTCATCCAGATAGCCTCACATGCAGCTTGGCTTGCTGCCATGTATTCTGCTTTTGTTGAACTGAGTGCCACGGATATTTTCTTCCTGCTGTACCAAGAAATAGATGTAGACCCGATAATAAAGATCCCTCCTAATGTGCTCTTTCTGTCTGGTGGACTTCCAGCCCAATATGCATCCGTGAAGCCATGCAACTTCACTCCATCCATTATTTTGTACCATAGACCATACTCTGATGTGCCCCTTAGGTATCTCAGGACATGCTTCCCTGCCTTCCAAAATAGCTTGGTAGGCTTAACCATAGCTTGACTCAGCTAGTTAACCGCATAGAAAATATTTGGTCTCGTGTTCACTAGATACATTAGCGAACCCACTTGTTGTCGATAGACAATAGCATCCACTACCTCTCCAGAAGTAGCATCCTCTTTCCTCCAGTTTCCTGGATGAGGAGTATCCATGGGTTTGCAGCTCTCCATGTTAAAATTACCCAGTATCTCCTTTGCATACTTTCCTTGAGACACAAAATGTTCACCATCCTGCTACCATATTTCCAGTCCAAGGAAATAAGGAATGAGGCCCATATCCTTCACTTTGAACTCCCTTGCATGAGTGTATCAGCTACTCATCACCAGTCAAAATGAGATTATCAACATAAATAACAATCATTAATAGCTTACCCTCAACTACGATCTGGTACAGGTTTGTATCTGCTTCACTTTTGGTGAAGCCCAGTCCTGTGAAATAGTTTTCTATTCGAGCATACCAAGCACAGGCTTCTTGCTTCAGCCCATAGAGCGCTCTTTTGAGCCTGCAAACATGCGACTCATTGTCAAAGATCTCGAAACCTTTATGCTGCTCTATGTACACCTCTTCCTCAATGATCCCATTAAGAAACGTAGTTTTCACATCCATTTGATGAATGCGCCATCCCATCTGCATTGAGAGTGGAAGGATGGATCTTATGGAAGAGTACCTTGTGACAGGCACAAAAGTCTCATCATAATATATCCCCTCGATATGTGAGAAACCCCGGGAAAAAAATTTGGCCTTGTATTTCTCCACACTCCCATCAGTAGCTTTCTTTTCCTTGTAGATCCATCTCAAACCTACCATAGATTTGTTAATTAGTCTTGGGACAATTTCCCATGCACTATTTTTGAAAATGGAGGCATACTCCTCCACTATTGCATCAACCCAAGTAGGTTGTTGCACTGCTTCCTGAAAGGAAGATGGTTCAGTCACAATACATTTTCTCATAAGAGCCATGTATCCAGTAAATTAGTCAGGAGATTGTCTCTGTCTGTGATGTGAAGTAGGGGCTCCTACATTCTGTGCAGCATCAAGTCTCAACCTATCAGCTTATGTGGTGCACCTTCTACCATTTCTGATGGATGGCTCTGCATGAGTGATTTCCTCCACTCCTTGAACCTCCTCATGTGGTTGATCCACATCTTGAGACTCATCCTTGGGAACCAATAGTTCCTCCTCTACATACAAGTCTAGCTCCCTCTCAAGGGACAACCTCATGGCTTTCCCCTAATCAAATTTCATATCCCGTTGCACAACAGTCATTTTTTTATTTGGAAAATAAACAGGATAATTATGGGGTGTTTATGTGTACTCCACAAAAATCCCAACTTCAGCAATTGGTTCCAGCTTCTTCCTAGCGTCCTTGGTCACATGCACATAAAAAAATGAGCCAAAAATATTATAGTGTGAAACATCAGGTTTCTAACTAGTGAAGGCCGCTTCAGGTGTACTCATGCAAGGTACTCTATGAGGACAACGGTTTTGCACATAAACTGCAATGTCGCATGCTTCCGCCCACAAATGTATTGTTAGTCCCTAATCATGAAACATCGCTCGTTTTTCACCCACAATCGTTCTATTCTTCCTCTCTGTGACCCCATTATGTTGTGAGTTATGAGGTGCTATGAGTTCTCTTCAAATTCCTTCTTTGCTGCAGAATTTGTTGAATTTGTTAGAGTTGTATTCTCCACCATTATTTCTCCTAAGAACCTTCACTTGCTTCCTCGACTCTTTCTACACCAATGCCTTAAACTCACAGAACTTAGAGAATGTTTGATCTTTCTTATGCATGAAGAAGATCCAGCATTTACGAGAAATGTCATCAACAAAGATTACATAGTACTTATGCTTTTTTGGTGAAGCAACCAAGAATGGTCCACACACGTCTGTGTGAACTCTCTTAAGGATCCCCGAAGCACGGTTCTCCTTCTCATGAAAGGTGGACTTTACATACTTCCCCATGGTGCAAACGTTGCACTGATCTAACTGATAAAATGTTCCCATTGGAATTCCAGTAGATATTTGTTGCATGACTTTCAAGGCTCCATGATGAAGATGGACCAATATTTTGTGCCATAATTCGCCCTCATCCCGGCTCACCACTTTTTTCTGCCTTTCCCATCATGGTAGCGCAGCCACCTACCTCCATCTTGTAGAGATTCTTAACTCGAATCCTTATCCTCTTGGCTTGACTCATTTTTTAATGTCGCAGGAAAGCTTTTCCATCACTAAACACAACATCATAGCCTTTGTCCTCCAAAATTGCGACTGAGACCAAATTTTTCTTCAGACATAGTATATGCATCACATATTTTAATTGAAATGGTTTACCTGACTCCCTCTGAAAGGTAATGGTAGAAACCCTGGTAGCACTATATTTTCCATCGTTTTCCATCTCAATATGCATATGGAGATATTTCTCCTCCAAGTCACTGAAAAGTTCCTTATCTCCCATCATGTGAAAGGAAGTTTCACTACCAAATACCACACCGATCCCAATGCACTTGACACTGAGCATGCAATCAAGGAGAATTTTTTGGAACACCTAATCCTACATGGGTAGGTGTGGAATGCAAAAAGTCACAATGGAGTCCAAGTGACCTTGGAATGTGAAACCAAGAGTCACACCATTGTATTATAAATGTACATCATGTATAATGGAAAAATAAGAAAGCCTCACGCTTATCCTTCATTGTGTTGAGTCTCTTGTGTGTGTGTGTTCATCCTTCTCATACACCATGTGTGTGCTTAACATGGTGTTTAACATGGTATCGGAGCGGGTGATTGCTGGCCCTGCTCCAAATTGAGTGAGCCATTTGTGTTTATGGCCTATGCATATCTGCAAAAAAAATTGGCATTTTTGCAGCACTCAGAGTTTTTGCAGCAGTGATTTTGCAGCATTCAGAAATTTTATCTTGGAGAAGAGCAGCATTCAAAATCCCAACATTCAGAAATTGGCATCATTCCAGCATTGGCTTTGAAGAAAGGAAGCATTGCCCATCTGAAGGTTTTCATTCTAATTTTTCTGCAATTTCTGCTTATTAAAATCTGCAATTTGAAGAGCTGTTGGATACTATTTATATTGGGTTTCTGAAAAAGATTATGGATTTTCACTGCTATAATTTCCTGAAAAATTCTGCTGATTTCTGGAAATCACCTTAGTCTCTTTATTCTGCTGCTATTTTAAAATAAATTCCTTATTGCTCTCTGTTGTTTTTAAATTAAAAAATAAAAATTTAAAAAAAAAAATTCTGCAACCCCTATCGGCCTTTCAGCCCTGCACTCCCTACGCACTCTGCACTACACACACTACTCTCGGCCCCCTCTATACACATACTACTCCCTCTCTCTGCGTTAGCCTCCACCTGCGCACGCCCTTCCAAAAAGAAACTCCCTCCACACGCACGTTCCCATACAGCGGAATCTACCCTCCATTCCCATGCAATCTCTCATCCCTCACTGCAATCTCCCTAACCAATACAACCGGAAGCGCTCATCTCAACTCACAATCCATTCTCACTAACCCTCGCCTCACCTTACAGCGCTTCGTATCGCTCCTCCCCTCACCTCTCAGCAATCCGCTCCCCTTACCCACGCGCTCTCACACTCCAACGCTCCTGCGGCCTTTGTATCTCTCCCTCACTACAACCACGCTCCCCACATCCTTATCACTCCGCTTGCCAACGCCTCCCTTATCCCTCTGGCGTAACATTTTTTAACATCCCCATTTTCCAATATTTTCTATCCCTTTTTTAAAATACGCACACACCCACCCCCTCACGGCCCTCCTCCCACGAACCTGCACTCTTAACCTCCCCCTCACATATCTCTCACCCACTCAAACCCTCATTACGCCTTTACCCTCTCATTCCCCTTACCACCTCCATTTACAATAAAGCCCCCTTTCATACTTTTTAAATTTTTTAATTAATCCATGCTTCCCATATTTTATTAATCCCAGTATTTATTTTTTAAATTGAAATCTCCCCCCTCCTTTTTAAATTCACTCCCCTCTCTTTTTAAAGTTAATCCCCTCCCTTTTTAAATTCGTTCCCACTTTTTCATTTTAATTTTTTATTATTAAAAAGCCCTTTTCCCATTTTAATTAATTCCCTTTCTTTAATAAATAAATAAATAAAATAAAAAAAATAAAAATCCCCTTCTCATTTTATTTTTTTATTTAATAGCCCCCCTCCCCCATTAATAAACCCCTCCATATAATACCCCCCTTCCCCTCCCAATAAATTTCCCTCTCCTTTTAACTTCCCTCCATTTTTAATTTATTTATTTTTTAATTAATTTTTAATTTTAAAAAAAAATAAAAATAAATAAAAATAAAAAATAAAAAATAAAAAAAACAGAGAGAGAGAGGAAGGAAAGAAAACAAACAACAGAAAAATGAGGAAATGACATGTGAGCATATGGACTAAATATTGCAGATTTGACATTGTGTGATTTGTGGCATAAGGGTAATTTTCAGAAGAAATTGACATTTGAAGACAAGTTTGCCATCAGTTTTTAAACAGCTCTTTGAAAAAAATTCAGCTTCATAGTGTTTTCAGCTGCACATTTACAAAATATTTTTGCAGAGATATTGACATTGTATTTGCATCTTCATTCATAGTTGCAATCAGAATTTGAGTTGTTGAAAAATTGTTGATTGTCCTCCATCATTTGAGGAGCACATTTTGTACTTTGAGATTTCCATAGTTGGAAATTCTTTGGAGTCATTTGTATTTGTTGTTGAATCACATTGTAAACAGGTGCATTTTCGGTTGAAGCCGACACCCTTTCATTTTTTGAGCCTAAGTTGTTGAAAATGGCTAAAATCAATGAGGCATTAGAGTTGTTGAATAACCTCATTCATTCCAATGTTGATGACATGATAAAAATGAGCAAGGATGCTCTTTGTAATATTCAAAGTTGTTTGCAAGATGCACAAGAAAATATTGAGTTTTTGCAGTTGGAAACTCAGCTTCAGCAAGACGAACTTCAGCAAAAGAGTCACCATTCTGAACCTGTTTCTGTTCAGAAGATTGAGAAAGACTCCCATCAGCAGCAAGTCAGGAAAGTTGAAGTTGATTCCCATTCAGTTCCTTGTACTAGAGCAGATTTACATGCAGATGCAGCATCTCAACCTGCACTTCTCAAGCCCATCATCAGACCTTGGGAAGAGCTTGTCCACAACAAGCACAGAATTGGTCTTGGATATGACAAGGATGTGTCCTTTCATATTCCAAACTACACAAAGCCCATCATATTTCAGAGTGCCGGATTCCTGTATGACAGTTCACCTGCAGTTGTTCCAGATCCTGTTCCACTTCCACAACAGATTGAGAAATGCCAACACTGTGATCGAGTTGGCCATATGAAAGATCATTGTTTTGATATTCATCCATGCAAGCACTGTGGTCGGCACACTCATTCTTCAGACAGATGCTTCAGAAACAAGCCTCCTGCAAGAACCAAGATTCATCTTGGATGGATCGCTTCTTGGCAATGGGCATCAGCAGCCAAGAAGATGTTTACAACACATGTTAGAACTTGTTCACGGATATTGAGAAAACTTGCAGTTGAGTTTTTTCCATCATCTCACCTTGTCCCTGACAGGGGGGAAAATGGTGGTCATGTACAAGCTTCGACGACAGATCAAGCGAGCCTGAGCCACAATCTCTCATTCCATGTTCAGAGTTGTAGCCAGCAGTTCAAGCGAGCCTGAGCCACAATTTTTCCTTCCAGATTCAGAGATGTAGCCAGAGATATGGATGCCCATGAGCATACCTTCGGTTGGTGGATAACCTAAAACCATCATCTTTGGTTGGTGGATAACCTAAAACCATCATTTTCGGTTGGTGGATAACCTAAAACCATCATTTTCGGTTGGTGGATAACCTAAAACCATCATCTTTGGTTGGTGGATAACCTAAAACCATCATTTTCGGTTGGTGGATAACCTAAAACCATCATCTTTGGTTGGTGGACAACCTAAAACCACCACAGGTCGTAGACCTCCCTTCTTTTAGGTCAAAGGTCTCCCTTTTTTATGAGGGACAATTCCTCTAGCAGAAGCTTTCAGCTTCTTGCCAGTTTTGGAAGAGTTCCGGGAACTGCAACAAGTTTTGCGTTCCAGTGTTGGTGGTCATCCTTAAACCACCTCTTTTTCCAACATTTCAGAGAGTTGATTCAGCCCAAGTGCTGCCATGTATACTTTGCAGATTTGTATTACAACTCTTTTCTTGGACTCACACATACCCCTTCGAATTAAGGGGGGATGTTGGAACACCTAATCCTACATGGGTAGGTGTGGAATGTGAAAAGTCACAATGGATTCCAAGTGACCTTGAAATGTGAAACCAAGAGTCACACCATTGTATTATAAATGTACATCATGTATAATGGAAAAATAAGAAAGCCTCATGCTTATCCTTCATTGTGTTGAGTCTCTTGTGTGTGTGTGTTCATCTTCCTCATATACCATGTGTGTATTTCAACATGGTGTTTAGCAGAATTCAAGCTCAAATTTCGAGGCAAGGTCCTCACCAGCTACAAATCTAGCAGCCTTCTTGTTCTTCTTCTTTTTTGGACAGTTAGTAGCAAAATGCCCATGTTCATGACAGTGAAAACACTCCACCTTGGACATGTCCTACTTCTTGCCTTTAGACTCGGATTTAGAATATCTTCCCCTTCCCCTTCCCCTTCATCATCATGCTTTGATGAAGAGCCATATCTGGTGTTTTTTCTAAACTCCTTCTGCACCAGATCCGACCACAGTTCCCAATCTGGCTATTTTTCCTGTCTGTTGACAGAGTCTTCATAACTGTGCCAACTGTTAGCAAGTCCTAGGAGATCCAAACTCGCCAAATCATCATCAGCAACTGTTAGTCCCACACTCCCCATTTTATCCCGACATTGGACAAACTTTGTGAGATACTTTGGAATGGTGTCGCCCTTTTCCATTTTGATCTTCCTGAGTTAATCTTTGAGCGTCAATTTCCTATGGTTGCTTCTGCTTTGGAATAGATCCATCAAATCCTTACACATATAATATGGTGTGGATTTCCCATGGAGGCTTGAGAAAATGTGGTCTCTTACTCCCTCCAACAGGATCCTCCTCATCTTTGCCACTTTCTTTCTACCATGCATCAAGATTGGCAACATCTGCAGCATCTGGCTTAGGAACATATTTTTCAATGAATTCCTTCAAGCCATTGTCTTCAAGTGTTTCCTCCATCCTATCCTTCCAAGAAATGTAGTTCGAGCTTCCCTCAAGTGCATACTCTAACCTCAAGCCATTGAAAGCCATTTCGATCTTGAATTAGTTGTAGCACCAAGAAATTCTTTCTGAAAATTCGAATTCTATCCAGACACAAACTCAACTCCTGCTTCACTTCTGCAATTTCTTGTGCTCTAATACCATGTAGCAATTATAAAACAAGCATGTATATCTTAGATTCACCTGATCTAACAATGTGCTAAGTTAAATACTGAATCGCTTCTACAAATATTTTACGAAATTAAAAACACAATCGCTAATCACATGAACATGAAGAAAGATCAATCACACACAACACAGATAATTTCGTAGGGAAAGATTACAGCTAAAAACCCCACTATATTCTATTGTATATTATATCATGGATCATGAAACAATTTCATACAAAACTCTTCTCACAAGAGCCCTCAGTACATAGGCTAATTGTCTCACACTTTCATACAAAAATTAGTAAATCCCTTATCCAATTTACTACCTCCAGACAGCTTGCCTTCACTGCGCAATCCCTGTTGAATGCAATCCCTGAATTGATGAAATCCTTCCTACCTTGACTGCGCAAGTATCATGGGCACATCCAATGTGTGTTTTCCTGCATGCGTGCAAGCAAATAATGTCACAACTGATATTTAACTTCCCTTTCACCTAGAACACAACTGAGTCTCCACTGGATTTGACATGCATGCGACTAATAATAGTAAATCCTCAATTGCATGTGAGATCATTGAATGTGAATTAATTAATGTTTAATTCACTGAATCTCTCACTAGTGCATCTTCAGTTACAACTAGCACAAATGAGTTAAACTATTTACAATTTGCATTAACTAATGTGCCACTGCACATCGAACTCTGTTACAACTAGAAATTACTCTGCATGTCCCACCAACCAACCTTTAACTTGAAATTCACTAGCTAACTGATTTTGCCACTTCAATTAACCATTTCAATTCCACATTGAGAATAGATTACAGTTTAATGTCCATCTAAATTAAGGGATAATAAAAATAGACACGCACCCAAAAATAGCCATGTGGGCCCCACCCTAGGGTAGGTGCTTAATGCACTAGTGTGGATGTTGAATCTCAACAGAAAGATGAAGGAGAAAATCCTTATTGCACTCACTGCAAAAATGAAGGTCATGACGACAATCATTGTTGGAAGTTGAACCTGAAAAAGAATCCAAAGAGATATGGTGGAAAGGGTAAGCAAAAGGCAGTAGCAACTGTGCAACAAGACCTTGGATCCGACTCTGGCGATGAGGCATTGATCACAGCGGCAGGCACAAAAGGTACTCTTTCTCTTCATGTTAATTCTGAATAGCATGGAAGCACTAGTTCAACATATGAGCCTCTTCCTAATGAACAAAAGATATTTGAGTTGTTTCATATTATAGTTGTCATAAATCATACAAAAGTGGAAACTCTATTTGATTCAGGCTCTCAAGCGAATTTAATCTCATAATCCTTGGTTAAAAAGTTAGGCTTAGAAGTTAAGCCTCATCCAGGACCTTATCCACTTGGATGGATACATGACAAAGTAGAATTAAATGTGACCAAGCAATGTAAGGTTAAATTTGTAATTGCTTCTAAACTAGTGGATGAAGTAGAACTGGATGTCATACCATTGGATATATGTGGTATTGTGTTAGGGAGCCCCTATCTTTACGACAGGAAAGCAGTTTTCTTTCGACATGAAAGTAAATACCAAATACAAAATATGGGGTAGAATATATTGTAAGAGCTCATCAAACCAAGGTCAGTGCCAATCTTGTAAGTGCAAGACAGATGAAGAGATTGGTGAATTCAAGCAAGGGATGTTTGCTCATGGTTGTGAGAGCAAAAGATGCAGAAACATCTGACACTTTCAAAGGATGTGATCCATCTCATAAAAATAAATTATGTGAATTTATTTCTAACTATGATGAGTTGTTTTAGGAACCCAAAGGATTTCTTCCAAAATGATAAATCCAACATGAGATCCATTTGCAACATGATGCTCCATTTCCAAACATTGGTATGTATATGATGTCAACTATCGAGATGGAGGTGATCAAAAAGCAGGTACAGGAATTATTGTACCAAGGAGTCATCTGGCCAAGTACTTCTCCATGTGTCTCGTCGATCGTGTTAGTTCCTAAGAAATATGGCACATGGAGGATGTGTGTGGATTATCGGGTGCTAAACAAAATCACGGTGAAGAAACGATACCCTCTCCCTCGCATTTATGATTTGTTATATCAATTAAATAATTCTATCTATTTCACCAAATTGGATTTGCATAGTGGTTATCACCAGGTCATAATTGCAGAGTAGGATGTGTAGAAAACCACCTTCAAGACCAAACAGGGGTTGTTCAAATGGATGGTGGTGCCATTTGGACTGTGCAACGCTCCAGCCACATTCATGAGGGTCATGAATGATATTTTTAGGCCTTTCATTGATTAATTTGTCCTTGTATATTTAGATGATATTCTTGTCTTTAGTAGAACTTGGGATGAACATGTATGCCATGTAAAGAAAGTGCTTGATGTATTAAAAAGGGAAGAACCGTATGTAAAATTGTCAAAGTGTGAGTTTGGGAAAACCTCTTTGTTTTACCTAGGTCACATTTTCGGTAATGGTCAATTAAAAATAGACCCCTCCAAAGTTGAGGTGATTGTAAAATGGCCTAATCCTACCAATGTAACAGAGGTCTACAATTTTCTAGGTGCAATACAGTACTGGAGGAGATTCATTGCCAACTTCTTCGTTATTGCATCACCCTTACATGCACTGACAAGTGTAAAATAAGCCTTTCAGTGGGGAGGAAAGCAGCAGAAGTCCTTTGAAGAACTAAAAGAGAAAATTAGCACTACACCAGTCCTAGTTTTACTCGATCTCCAGCAGCCTTTTGACATTGAAACTGATGCCAGTGGTTACGCCATGGGGGTTGTACTGTTGCAGCAAAAGAAGTCGATATGTCAACATTTGGAGAAGTTCTCCCAAGATGTCATCAATTAACCCACTTATGACAAGGAACTGTATGCCTTGGTCCAAAGTGTGAAAAAGTGGAAACACTACCTGATCGGCACGGAAGCTATTATCCATACGGATCACCAGCCCTTGCAATACCTTCAATCATAGACCAAGCTACAATAGGCTCGTCATTTTAGGTGGATGTATTTTCTATGGCAGTTTCATCTAGTAATAAAGTATAAGAAGGGCACTAGCAACAAAGTAGTAGATATGCTCTCTCGCCCTCCTATTATTGTTTCTATTATTTTTCATAATGCTTTGTTGTCTTTTGAAAGTTATGTTGAACAATACGCTAACGATGATGAATTTAAAGCAATATATCCAAAAATAACTCATGGATCACAGGTGGAAAACTATCATTTGCAGGGGACATTGTTGTATCACCTTGGAAAATTGTGCATACCCACAGCAAAAAGGGTACATGTAATTCGAGGGGTGCATACCTCTCTTGTCTCAGGTCACTTTGGTGTCGAAAAAACCTTATGGTCATTGACAAAGGTTTTTATTTTGGCCTCATATGAAAAACGTTGTAACTCGATTTGTAACAGGATGTGTGATGTGTTCCGTTTCAAATCCCTATAATAGAAAACTCAGGCTCTACACACCACTCCCTATTCCAGGTCGTCCATGGGAAAGTGTGTCGATGGACTTTGCAGGAGGTTTTCCTATGTCTAGAAAGGGTCACAACCATTTGTATGTTGTCGTAGATCGCTTTAGCGAAATGTGCATATTAATGCCTTGTAAAATGTAGGTCACTGTTGAGCAGGCTGCTTATCTTTTCTTTTAGTTTGTTTGGGTCCACTTTGGATTGCCCACATTGAGACTCTTGCTTCCTTGGAGAGTTTTGGACAAAATTGTGGCGAATGATGGACACCAAATTGAAGAGAAGTACGGAATTCCATCCACAAACCGACGAACAGACATACGTCGTCAATCGTATCTTGGTACACTTGTTGTGAGGCTATTGCAGCAAACATTCCAAGTTGTGGGATGAGCATATTCCGTATGTGCAGCATGCCTACAACTTAGCAGTGCATTCTTCTACGCAACGTTCACCATTTGAGACATGTTTTGGTTACCTACAAAAGGACCCTTTTGACATGATCTATGGAAGGGATGAAGATGTCATTGGATGTGATGATAGGGACAAAGCACAACGGTTCATCCAGCGGATACAGATCATTCACCAAGTAGTGCAAGAGCAGTTGGAAAAGAGTCAGGCTCGATATAAGGCCCAACATGATAAGCACCGATTTGACCACCAATTTTAGGTTGGTGACAAGGTGCGGTTCCACATCAGCAAGGATCGAATAAAGGGGGAAGGAAAGAAATTGCAACCAATCCAGTATGTTCCATTTACCATACTGGAGAAGATTGGGAATAATGCTTTCTGACTATATATACATGAAAATGTACTCGGTCGTGAATGTCAAGAATCTGAAGCTTTATGAACCACCATTGATTATGGACACCAATGAGGAAGGACCAGTGCCTACAGTGGATTACTTTGCACCATATTATCTCGATGAATTTCTAGAATACATCATTCTCGATCGAAGAACCAAGACTTCGCGACAGGGAGATGTGGAATATCTGCATGTTGGTTTCAAAGGGATGCACCCAAGTAAAGCTAAATGGCTTGAAAAAGAGAAGATGAGGGAGAAATTCCCTCACTTCCTTGTTGATTGATAAGGATTTTGGGGGTCACAAATCTCTTCAGTGAGGAAGAATGATCCAGGAGGATCGTATAGGTCCAAGTACAAGTGGCTTAAGTACCTCAAAAATAAAAGTGTTAGAAATGTGGAAAACTTAGTGTCAAGTTGAAGATCTCGTCTTTCTAATTCCAATGACGCAGATGACACTAAATTTCGAGTCTGTATGGATTTAGAAGCAGTAAAATTTTATGGGTTGACTTGATGATGTGGCAGTTTAAGGACGTGAAAAATTTGCAGAAATATGGCCACCAGATTTTGCCCAACTCTGGTCGAATTATGGGCAAAATTGTGGGTCCATTAAATTGACTCCTTCGGTCAATTTCCAGAAAAAATAAAAAACAACTCGTTGGTTTTTAAAATTTAAAAAAAAAAAAATAAGATTAAGGCGGGTCATGATGCCCACCCTACCCCTATAACAAATAATATTTTAAAAAAAAGGGGGTCGGTGGCCATGACCCCGCCGCCCCCAAACACATGGAACCGTTAAGCTATTAACAGGTGGGGCCAACGGTTGTGACCCTACGGCCCCAACCCACACTCTGTATATGATACGGTGTCGGTGATGGATTCGGGGCAGGCCGCCCAATGCAGGTGCCCCCCCCCCCCCCAAACCTACCTTATATTAAATCATATGCAACGATTTTAAAATATGTGCGGGGTTTCAAAACTAATGTCTCCTTTTTACGGAGGGGGTGGGCTTTGACCACCTGACCCTCTCCCTCACACTTCGGATCTCAAACCAACTCGGTTAGTGGCTCCCTTGGGGAGTCCGCCTAGCCTCATGTATTTAAACCTGCAATTCAGAATTGTGCCTAGGTGTTAGCCCCTCTCATAAAACAATTATAAATCCAAAATAAATTAAATATTAAAAGTTAGGAATTTATGCCTAACTCTCTATATTAGGTTGTTCCTCTAAGTTAGGAGTTAGTTTAGGTAGCTCCTAGATTGGTGTGTGTATTGTTGAGAAATTTTCTCAACCGAAGTGTCCAATATAGAACACACCATATTGAGACACAATCTCCTCATTTATTTAATTGTAATATTACATTATTTTAATAATGAGAAAATATGTGAGGAAGTCATGAGGTTGAAGCCTTTTTCCGCCATGACTCTGCTTGGGTATAAATCAGTGTGTTTTTATGTGTGTTAATGGTGCGTGATTATTTAACATGTGGTATCGGAGCAACAAAGATTTTGGGTGTATGTGAAAGAGCGTGTGGAGAGAATGGATTGATGGAAAGGATCTGCATAGCACAGTGCTTAGGCTACATGTGCACTCATGAGTAACGCCAAGGATTGTTGTGACACCGAAGGAGATAAAGGCACATTATGCATGGGAATGTTATGCGTAATTACCCACACCAATCAGAAATACATAAATAGGGTCTGAGAAGTGATTGAAGAGTCGTTGACTAGGTGCGGTGAGAGCGTACAATGTTGAGTTTCTTTATGTATCGAGCCAGTGTATAACATAGAACTGGGAATTTGAACAACAATATTTCGATGTGACGGGAAGATCTCTCTCATCGATCTTGGAAGAGCAGCGTTGATGGGAAGATCTGGATCTGACT